>JABUQX010044785.1:0-58125 GCA_015478945.1 Trachelipus rathkii
ATATTATAATCATAAGTTTTCCTACATTTAGTTTTTTTATTTCTTTTTTTTTTTTAGATGGTAAAATGTTCTTACGGCAATTTATCCGTAAACCCGTATTATTTCTCTTTTCCTTTTTTTCCAGAAATTGTACATATCTAGCAGAAGAAAGAAAAATAAAAGGTTATAATTATTATATTTAATGTCAAAAAAAATTTATGAATCCTCTTCTTTTCCAAATCTTTTCGTGTGGAACAGTTTCATTTTTACCTTCCAGTCGCGTAACACAATTTTCAAAAAATATTATTTTATTTTTTAAAAATCTAAAATTTTAATTAGGTTCCATTTTGTCCAACATAAAGGCTGCTTAATATAAAAGATAATACGTGGTATTTCTGAGAAAACTCAAACTTGCGTGAGATCCAATCTGAAGTTAATCAATCGATATTTGTTAGTGGTGGGTCGTAAAGGAGGCCTTTTAATTTTTTTAAACACGAGCGGAGTACCTTATATAACGTCATTTATAGATCCCGGAGAAGAATTAGAATAATTAATAATAAAAATTTATAAATGTTATGAACGGTGATTTATAACAAACTTAATATAATAACATTAAAATTTATTATTTTATTAACGTATTATTAATTATTATTAATCTTATTATTATTGTATTAAGTTATTATTATATTATTATTAATTAGTTTTATTTATATATTATCTATTATTATTATTGTTGTTTGTTGTTGTTGTTTGTTGTTGTATTTGTTGTTGTTGTTGTTGTTGTTATAGTTATTATTATTATTATTATTAATTAAATTATTATTTTATTATTATATTATTATTATTATTACTTATTATATTATTGATATTATTATTATTTACTTATTAATATAATCTAAAAATTTACAATTATGTATTAAATTATTTATGAAGGTTCCTTAGAAACGAATAAACAAAAAAATAAATCGTATCCAAATCTGAATGAAGGTAACACTATCCGTCTTCTCCATAAAGATTCGATAAATTTCAACATTTATATTTTACCCTTTCAAGTATTGCCTTGCGTCCCAACAAGGAGTCTCCTCTGAAAATTTAAATCTTTCCGCTTTTTACTCATATATATAATATAGTTTTATATAGTATATATAATATGAGTAGTTATATATATATATTTATATATATATAGTGCTATATATATATTCATATATATATTATTAAGGCTATGTATAGTATAGTATATATAATATATTATTATCATATACAGTATATTATTATATATATAATATAATAGTATACTATATAATATATATATATATCATATATACTATATATATATAATATATTATATAATATTAGTTTATGTACGATATATATATATATAAGTATATATAATATATAATATATAGGGTAGGACTTGCACTTAAGTTGGTAGTTCTTTAAGAGCACACTATTATTATATAGGATGATGGCTAATTGTAAAAAATCCATACTTGAGATGATGCTTTTATTCAATATAAGTAAATTTTTTTTTTATAATGTAAAGAAGCAACAAATAGTAAATTCTGTTGGAAACTTGCAATCTGGGAGGTTTTCGGAGTCTGCAGCCTTTCCTCTGAAATTTACCATCTCTTGCCGAAAGCTGCGTTTTTAGTTTGGATGAGTTTGGAGAGAGTATCTTTTAGTGAGTAATTAAAAATTTTCCTCTTTACTCTTTTTCACTTCGATGACCACCGGTTTTTAAGTCCTGACTGAAGAGTATCTCTTAACAGACGGGTTTATAAATGAGTTTTTTATTGTCGACGTTATGCTAAATGATTTTGCTCAAGGAACTATTTACCAGTGCTAAGGAACTTGCAAAAATTTTTTATAAAGTTTATGGAGTGCACATATATATATATAGTCTATACTATATATATATATATGATTAGGTGATTACTATATCGTACATAGTAGTATATATGTTTGTAATGTGATATTAAGTGATTATTATATTATTGGTGTATGTATTTTATATTTGTATATTAGTGTGTTATGTTATTTTGTGAACATTTAATTTGTTAAGTTTATTTATCATATATATATATAGTGTAGAATTGGGTTATGTTTGTGAGTGAGGACAGTCCTCGGTGGGTGAAGTTATGTGGATGGTGAGCAACTAGAAACTATAGTTCTGAAGTTAAAGATATTTGGAGTATATTTTGGATGAAAGTTGAACGGAGTATGATGACAGAGTGTATTGTAAGATAAAATTTGGTTGAATTTTGTGGTAGGATGGTTCTGAAGTCAATTAATCCTGGGGGTGTAAGAGAGGACTATAAGGCCCGTATTTAGCGAATGCAACCCTTGAAAACGTTCGTGTGACTTTCCTTGTTAGAATAGCCGTCTTATGATTTAATGCATGGTTCCTCTGCGAGCGTGTCATAAGCGTTGGGCTTGTGTTATTTAATTAATAATTTGCTATTAGTAAAATTCAAGTTAGAGAAAGAATGACGAGATCTACTTATCGCAAGACAGTT
Organism: Trachelipus rathkii; assembly: GCA_015478945.1. Classification (NCBI taxonomy): domain Eukaryota; kingdom Metazoa; phylum Arthropoda; class Malacostraca; order Isopoda; family Trachelipodidae; genus Trachelipus; species Trachelipus rathkii. The sequence goes on from JABUQX010044785.1 coordinate 2,496, forward strand.
TTCAAGGATAAAGACGTCATCTTTTTGCATGACGTTCGAGAGACATAGTAGCTCAATGAGACACGAGTAAATGATAGCTTAGAACAAAATTAAGGTATATTATGTGGAGTTATATTTATTGTTGTAAATTTCGAAGCTAAAATATCGAAAATGATAAATTATGAAATAGATACAAAAGATATTGTTAATAAAATATGTAGCTATTTAATTGAAGATGTGTTTCTTTCAGCCTATTAGTTCTAGTTTGCTTTTGTTTTGCGTTATTATGACTTAGGCTTGACTCTCTCGTGGTATCTCTTCTTAGCGGTAGTCTAATATGGATGTGATAAAATATAAATTTAGTGCTGTTGAGACTTTCTTCCTTACTTACTCTTAAGTTTAGTGTGTCCGTCGTATAGTGGTTTCACCGCTGCTATGTTCTCTGGTGTGAATCGCCGAATTTTATGGTGGTTTATTTTTGGGTATTTCTTTGAAATACCTCAATTATTTAATTATTTAATGTGACATATTATTCTTTATTTTGTATTAAAGACGGAAGATCACTCCATATTGTATATGGAATTAAATAATAATAGCGACGAAAGTTGTACAATTATATTATCAAACAGATGTGCTATGCCGAGCTTCGAGAAGCAAGAAGCCTTTAAGTGAGAGTTAAAGGTTGGTTCTTGAACGTAGTCTACTAAGGAAGAGATTTCGCGCCAAGTATTCCTTGCCAGCACGTCAAGGCTCCTCATCGAATAAAATTCTCAAGGATTCAAATATATACGTAAGGGATCTTGAAAGGAACACTTGACGAAGGAGAGAAAAGGCGGTATTAATATATCTGCCTTACGTCCTTCAGTGCGTCTTTAGGTCTTACATGAGGTTTGTTGTTTACCTGTGTTAATGTATGTATGGTTAAGTGATTACTTTGTATGGTATTGAAGTAAGAGTTATGATCTAGAAATACAATGTGTTACTAGATGGACAAGATCTTAGTGGCTTGTCAGGTGTGTTGATGTAAGTATATTATAAATTATGAGGTTAATTAGCCGTTGTGTAGGGAGTTGGGTGATGTGAAAAAAAGGGTAATACTTGAGAAGAATAAATGAAAGAACAGTTGTAGATGGTGTTTAGTCATTGTGTTTATACGGATTGGTACTGTATAGTCTGTTTGTTTTGATTTGCGGATGTTTACCATGTTGTTGAGTGTGCTGGGAATCGACCTGCTGGGAAGACCGATTAAGAAAATGTAAGTGGATTTTGATAGAAGTCAGATTGAAACCTAACCTGAATGTAGATGGAATGGAACTGATCAACGAGATGTTGCTGAATACTTCGGTGGCTGAATATAAACTTGCATGGAGTATGTGCGTGGGTTTTTTGTTGATAAGCGGCGATGTTTTTCTGGCCCTTACCGTGGGTCAAGGGATTGAACCTTTCTTTCCATTGACGGATGATGCTCATGGTGCTAGGGTTCCGTCGTTCATGTTCTCATAACCTTCTGGTGTGATTTTTTCTGACTAGACGATTCTCGAGCTTTAAGAGGTGTGGTTAATAAGGGGTGCCTGGTATTGCTTGCCTTGTCGTGTTTTCAGACTTGTTGCAGTCTTATTCTTTATCTACCTGACTTGTCTTTGGTGTCTCGGTCATGTGACGCCATCCTTACGTCTCCCAGATTCTAATGGGGTTGTAGTATAATGAAGGTGTGTGTGGTATATAGAAATGTAATATTATTATTATGATTCCCTCTGCTTATTCTATAGTATATATATATATTTATTCGGTATATACTTATATATCTTATATGTCACTGTGTATATATTATTTGTATGACGTATGCATGTATAGTATGTGTATATATTAGTTGATAGTATACTATAAGTTATATATATAGAGGTTTATGTATGATGAGTGAAGTGTATTATGAGTGTGGAATTGTGTGTGTCTGAGTTTCTGCTAAGGTGTTTTTGCTTGTTGGTCAACTTTTGAGTTGTATCACCATTTGTTTTTATTAGGCATTTTCATTATTCACTCAAAACTTCAATTTTCAAATATTTATAACAACATTTTTTTTTTTTTGATGAAGTTCCCCAATGTGTGATTCATCATTATCTACTTCCAAAATACGCAAAATTTTATTCCTAAATGAAATTTATTTTATCAAACATAGTCGGAAATGATTGAATAACGTGTTGCTTCCATGCTTAATCTAAATTTTGAAACTTTTATTGCAGCACATAATAGAAATGACTGGGCGAGGTTTTTATTTGCGCTTTCTCGTTCCACTCTCTCAATTTCTAACCAGAAAAAGTTTTTTTAAAAAGAGTTAGTTTTTTTGCTTTAAAAAACACACAAACACGGTCGTATTATATATATATCATATATATACTATAGTATACCTATATATATATATATAATATATATATATATACTATGCCATTAATATATATAGTGAGTATATATATACTATCATACTAATAAACATATAAAACCTATCATTACCTATAATTATATATATATATATATAATATACTATATATAGTATATAAGTATACTTATATATATATATTATATATATATATATAAAGTAATATATATACAATATATATATGATAATAGTTGTGTGGTAGTGTTTTTCTTTTTAGCATCGAGTAAAATCCCTATCCACTTGTGATGTGGACTATAAACATAATCAAGGTTTTTGATTCATGGTAATTGTTTGTATACTATATTTTATTTAGGTTAGGTAACGTAATTGTTAAGCTAATTAGTGTGTGTATAGCAAAGGCGATGTATAATAATATAATAAGTAAATAATAAAATAGAGTAATATAATAATAATAATAATAATATATAATATTAATAAGTAATTACATACTGAACAAATAGATAAATAGTAATGATAATAATATACTCTTATTAAATAAAAATAATTGTATTTATTATTATTGTCATGGTTATTTATTAATGATTATTATTACCTTATATTAATTACTTATTATTATTATTATTATTAGTTAATCTGGTCTTAATATTATCTGTTATTTTTATTGTTATAATATGCTCTTTATTTTTTTTATGTTAATTCTATTATTAAATAATCTTGATCAACTTTCAGATAATCCTAATATTTCTAATAACAGCCTATTCACCACATAGATACCTCTTCTGGGCATTTCGGTCTGAAGATTGCCTTGAGTCGCGAAGGATGAATATGTTTGATTGGTCAAGATCATTTAGTAGTCTTCAACAATGGTTCAAGTAATGAATCACGAAAGGACCTTGTTTATTTTCTCTTCTAACTTTGAAAGGAAAAGATTCCGAAAACGATTGTTACTCTTTGAACCTCCTGAGAGTAGGCTACATACCTCCTTCTTTAGAGTTGTTTTGGCATTGAGATGGATGTCATTTTTTTTTTTTACTGACTAATTTTGGATGAATTATTTGCGCTGATTTTTTTGTTATCACTTTTCTAAAGAGTTCGGTCTCCACACAGTGGTTGGATGTTTATTGTCAGTATCCCTGTAATCGTTTGGGGGTTTGCATGTTCTTTCCTCAGAATTAGGCAGAATGTTACGTCTACACAGACATTCCTAAGACACACATGTGTGGTATTGAGGTCATTTTGGTAAATAATGGCTTTTGTTCACAATTTGCTTGAAGGTTGTGCTCAAAGATACTCAATATCTTTTTTCCCAGTCGCATTGGTCGGAAAAAAGATTTGTGTATTTGGCAACCAAGTAAGTTGGTGATGCAAGTTTTTGAACAACACATTCCATACATCGACGTATCATTGTGGGTGTGTGTGGCGATAAGATGTCCGTACGAACTCCGCAGTGTGTGGAGGGCCTCCTTTAGGAAATTTGATTAAATTGCTGACGGTTGTATTATTGTATTGAGGGTTGCGAAATTGTAAATTTTTTGGTTAAATATTTACAATGTAATATAGATCCACATAATAATAAATATATGAAAATAATATATGAATATATGAATCACATAATATAATAATAATAATGAATAATGTAATAATAATAAATATTGAATAATATCACAATTCAATAATAATAAATAATGAATAATAGATAATATTAAGATACATACACTAATAATAATAAAATAATAATAATAGATAATGAATAAAATAATATAGAAAATAACCAATAATAATGGAATAATAATAATAATATTATTAATAATAATAATAATAATAATAAATAATAATAATAATCAATAACAATAATAATAATAATATAATGTTATATAATTCTAGTGCTTTCTAATTAAATGCAATTTGTTTTGAAAATTGTTCGACTAACATATAATAATTAATTGATAATAATATTATATAATAATATAATCAATCAATAATAATAATAATAATAATAATAATATAATAATAATATTATAATAATATATAATAATAATAATAATAATAATAATAATAATAATAATAATAATAATAATAATAATAATAATAATAATAATAATAAAAGGTTACCTGTTGCGAGGAATGTTGTTGTTTCTGATAGTCCAATATCCTACGAAAGTTTTGTTTAATGTTAGATAATTGAATCTCATTGTGTGTCCACCAACCTGTTGCAATATTTAGCTATTGTGCTCATCATTTTTAGAAAGTGTCAATTTCCACATAGGTATGATTTGTGCAAACAGAAATAGAACATCGTATCTTGCCGGCACACACAATCTGGTGATTTCGTCAAATATATATAACCACCTGGAAATTTGCTATTAGATGTCAAACTTAGTCTTTAACTTAGTATTTGAACTAATATCAATGTAATTTTCATAATCTACTTCCAGAATTCCTGTCGACTTTTCTTGCAACATTGCAATTTAAGTGGTAAAGATACTATTTTATCTTCCTGTTTGAAAATATTCACATCATCCCTTGCAGAGATAGAAAAGTTTAATGCAATTTTGCAAAATTATTTGTTTAATATGCAATTCTTGATAGCCAAGTCGTATTTGTTAATCTGTTAAATAAAAGAAATTTATCATTAAAATGATCCACAAATTCTTTCCTCAATTCAAACATTTTCACAAGAATATTTCCTCGTAATAGCCATCTAACTTAGCTGTATGGAAAAGTATAACATTTTTTTAAAAATTGTTATTAAAAAGACATCTTATCTCGCGGAATCATAAAATTTTTCCGCGAAATCTACTTTGGGAACCACTAAGGTAGTGAGATATGTTTAGAAAATTATTCTCTCTCTCTCTCTCTCTCTCCTCTCTCTTAGAGTGCTCATTGAAATCCGTCTCTTCTCTCTCCTCTCCTCTCTCTCTCTTCTCTCCTACTCTCTCTCTCCTCTCTTCTCTCTTCTCTCTCTCTCTCTCATCTCTCTCTCTCTCTCTCTCTCTCTCTCTCTCCTCTCTCTTCTTCCTCCTCTCTCTTGCTCTGTTCTCTCTCTCTCTCTCTCTCGTTCGTCTCACTCTCTCTCTCTCTCTTCCTCTCCTCGCTTCTCACACACACATGACACACACACAGCACACACAACACACACAATCGGCGAAAAAACTCATATATATATAAGTATATCACTTTTAAAAGTATCATGGCTGTATATATTATTTTGTATATTATTTTAATTATTTTATTTAATATATTATTAGCATAATATAATTATACATATATATATGATATTTATATAATATATTAACTTACCCAGTGTCACCGCCACTCACGGGGTGAGAACCTATCAAGAAGGTGAAGTGTTTTTTTATATGATTTATATATATTATATATTTATTATATTATCATATATTATTATTATTGATAGTATTAATAATAATACTATACTACCTATATTTATAAATAGTATATATATATATAATATTATATATTATGTTCTGGGTATATATATAATACTATTACTACTAAAAAAATATATAGTACATATATATAATATATTTATATGGGATTAAATATATATATATTTTGTGATAGATCTTATTCAATGTCACCACCGACTCACGGGAGATATTCTCTCTATTCAGGAGGGGATGTTATTATTTCATTATGCGACGTACCATCACGAATCTATCCATTCTATTACACCATCCCTCTAAATAATATTTGTTAATTATTCACTAGGCGCTAACTAAAAACATCTCTGTCATTATCATTATAGAATGTAATACTCTTCTGATCAAAAATACAACAATTACCTCCGAAAAATACGATATCGGTGAGCTGACATATTCGCGACAGGAAGTTCTCAGATAGAAACTCGTCTTTTCTGTTCTAAAAATTATATTGTTCGCGTTGTATCGCTGAATTCTCCTCATTACCACCGGAGGAAGACTCGAAGTCTACCATAATGATTTGACTCTCAAACAAATTTCTTTTGCCATTTGATTTTTCTCTCACTTTCTACTTTCTCTTGTGGGGGGGGTGGGGATTTTTTTCTTCTATCCCTTAATGTAGATTCTGATTCTTTATTCGATCAGCTTTTCTCTTTCTCCCAAGTTTTTCAGGATGTCATACATCCATGTGCTTTTCAGATTTCCACGTAATTTGCAAGAGGTTTATAGAATTTCGCTAGCAACATGTTATGTTAGAGCAGACCAGACAGCTTGTTGTGCATTAATAAAGATGCTAGAATTGGCGGAATATTGTGGTATAGGAAATAATACCTTGGTGCACAACCTTGTTGAAAGTGTGAGACTCGTTTATCGTAAGTAACAATGAAAGTAAGACAATGAAAGAGTACAAGAGACAGAATATCTAAAGCCCAAAATGCCTTCAGCAAAATACATTTTGTGAAAGAACAAGAACTCTTCAAGCGATAAAGGAATAATTCTTCATAATAAATAAAATATGTCTTAAACATGTTCCTACAGCTAATGCTCAGAAGCAAGTTGATTTATTTCAAGGCGCGCGAATGAAAGTGTGGAATGACTAGGGTGCTGATGTGTATTTTTGTGGAGAAATGATTTATTAAAAGTTATTTTTTTTGGGGGTGTAAGATGAATTACACAACATGGAAGAGATATAATACTTGAATGAATAAAGTAATGAACCAATTTTATCAAAGAAACAAGCAATAAACAGATATGGACAAGAAGGATAAGTTCCGCGGTTCTGAAATCAAATTAATTATTATTAGAGAGAATAAAATATTATAACTACAAAGCCTATAGCCGTTTCTAAGCCTATAAAGCATTTCCTCTTATTGATTAGAATGTGAATAGTTCCTAGAGGAAGATCTCGGAAATGCTTGGGGATGGGTTTTTAAAATTGATGAGGAAGGGTTTTTTAAATGAATGACAAGTGAAGCTCGAGGTAGAAACATTAGCGTTTGATAGTGGTCATATATATATATATATATATACTATATGATATAATATATATATTATTATATAATACTATATTATATAATTGTACTTACTACGATATATATATATATACACTATTATTAATAGTATATTAATATTAATAGTATATATACTATATCAGTACTATACTATACTAGCCTAGCTATCTTATAATTAAACTCATTACTATAAATTATTATAATATAATTATATACTATATAATATATCAATTAATAACTATATATTATATATAAATAGTATAATAATAATATATATCTATAATATCTATATATAATATAGCTATAATATAAGATAAATATATATTTAATTATACTATAATTGTTAGAATTATACACAGAAAAAAAGAGGAGTGAAGTTTTACGCCTAAATTCTTTCATTTGTGAAGATATTCAGATTATTAAGAATTAGTTACTTATGCTAAATTGGAGGTGAAATATACTTCATCTAAGTAACTAAATCTTCACATGCTATTATATATTGTATACAATTATATTTCAGAACGGAAGATTCAGAAAGGAGTATCGCGTGAGGTATAAATATATATATAGCATTATAAATATATTATATATAATTATAAGTTATAATTAGTACTAATATAACCGTACCTAACCATCATTATATATATATATTACTAAAAGATCAATTATATATTATATAATTAAATATATATCTACAATGTAACTATATATAGTCATGAATATATATATATTATATATATGATAATATATATATATATGTTAAACGAATTCATTTATCATATATATTTTATTATAGTATTAATAGTATTATTTAAAATAAATAAAATTTATACAATTTTAGTATAACCGTTAATGTAATTCACGAGTATTCCATTTATAAATTATTTATAGTAATATTATATATACTTACTTTATGCAAATAAGTATTAAATACTTATATAATGCTTTATGTATACGTTATATTATATAAAGTTAATAATAATGAAAAATTGGAGGTTATACTATATATATTAAAATATAAATATATATATTATATGTATTAATATATATATATATATTTTATTATATATATATATATATATTATATATAATTAATTATAGTATAATGAATATTATATATATCATATATATTATTTATTAATATTATATATATTATATATTATTTATATATAAACAGGGTGAATTAAAAGTCACCCACCTTTACTAGCATTTTATATATAATAGATGATATATAGTGTTAATTTCTTTTTCTAATCACGTGATCTTTCATATCTTCTCTCACCTTGTAGAACTGTTACTTTAAAGTAGCGCGAGTTGTTGTTTATGAGTGTGTATAACTTAACCAGCGTCTTACTGTGAGGTTATATACGGGTAATTATCCGGAGTTATTTGTCTAAGTAAAGCATAACAGGATATTAATATATATATATAATATATATATAATAATATATTAATATATATTTAATATATTATACTATATCTATATATACATATATAATATATATATATATTATATTTATAATATAAATATATATTATTATTTATATACAATATATATATATATTAATATTCGTCATGTTAGGTTCAATAGCTCCCATAACTGTTCCATAATACATAATGACTGGTATGCTTCCGGAAGATCCATTATTATGGAGGTATATATATAATTATTTAATATATATAGGTAAATAGTATATTATTAATATATAATATATATTATATAATATTAATAGTAAAATAATATAATATTATGGTAATATTATATATTATTATATATAGTTATATTAAGTATATATATATATATAGTATTATATTAATTTATATAGAATAGCAAATATTAAAAAAGATGAAGAAGTTAGAGCTTTATGACACACTATGGATATTAGTGGGATTTTTTAAGCACGAGGTTTATATATACTGCAGGGGTGAGGTGTGGGTAGGGGGGGGTGAGGGGGGCGGCGATAGCTTGGTACTTAAGGGAAATTACATTAACTGTGAAACTATCCAAGCTGTGTTCTTTGACATGATGTAGTCTTTTATCTATTTGTTTATGCAATTGTTTTTGTAGCGCCGAATTAAATTGTCTTTAGATATTTATCACTTTATCTTTCCCTTTACTTTATGTCCCGTACAGGGTTTTTCTCGTTCAGTATTTAGGTGATGATTTTATATTTTCTTCCAAGTGTTTATCTTACAGCTTTTGTTTTTTATCTATTTTAGATTATGTCCCGAGACATGCAAAATCATATTTGTTCCTATGATGTTAATTTCTACTGTGATAATGATACTATTTATGTGAGTATAATTTTATTTGTATATTTTAATATTTTATGTTCAGGGTTTTAAGTGCGAGTTTTGTTTTGACAGTTTATGAGTTTTTCGGCGTTTATTTTGGTGTAAGTGAAAAGATGTAAAAGGTGTATCCTTGCCACTCATCACTATCTACAAGATATCACTGTTTTTTTCTTGTCTAAGCAGTCACTTTCCTTTACGTGATAAGTCTATTTGAGATAAGCAGACTTCATTAATAATATAATGTATATGTATTTATTATAGTTATATGTATAGGTTGTTTGTATTATATGTATTTATATATATTGTATATATAGTATAATGAATTTATTATTTATATTTTTAGTGAAGTGTATATTAGTGATTAAATTTTAGTTAATGGTATTATAGTTATAATATATAATATATAATAATATCTTTATGTTATGACGTCTTCTCATCTGTTTGTGTATGTGTTGGTAATTGTTATTATAGTCAATATAATATAGATAATAGAAAATAAAGAGACATAGATACTCTTGTTGTATTGGTGGTGTTTGTTTAGGTTTGTTGTAGTGGTGAGGTGTATGTGTTATGGTTTTAGTTAGTAAGGAGTTTGCTTGTTTTTGTGGTGGTGTGGATTGTTTTGTTGAGTTCTATGTTAGTGGTGTTGGTTGGTGTTATGTGGTTGGTCGGTGTTTGTTCTTGATTTTTTCGTGGATTTTGGTGGATGTTAGTGTTGTTGGGTTTGTGAGGGTTTATGTTTGTGGGTTGTGGTGTTGTGGTGTGTTTTTTGTGTGTGTTGTGTTTTTTGTGGGTGTGTTTTGTGTGTGTGTGGATGTGTGGGTGTATTTTTGGGTGGTGTGTGTGTGTTTGTTTTTAGTGTTTGTGTGGTGGTTCGTGTTTTGTGTGATGTTTGGGTGTGGCAGAAAATTATGCTCCGCGATTCGTCGACTTATTGTTTTATCACTCACCGTCTGGACTCTCCATGCGTCGCTTAATTATTGATATGTATTTCGAGGGCTTATCGTATAAAGTGGTATTGTGTATTCCATCTCATATATTATGATTTGGTACTCTGTGTGGTTTCACCTGCTGACAAGAGTCTCGTTCTAGAACGAGTTCAGGTGTTGCGACTGAGGATGTTCACTTGTTATTCCGAAACGTTTTAGCAAGTTACTGAATTTAATCTTTGACAGCGGGAGGGGCATTGTTGGAATATGTTGTTTATTTATATATGTATTCTTTTGTATATTGGTGTTGTAATGATGGATGCCTATAAATTGTAATGTGTTCGTCTTATGTTAATGTGACTTGCTGGGAGATTTTAGTGCTATCGTTAATGGTTGTGTTTTTTGTGGATGTTGACGTTTTCGAGGGCATGCGTACTCAGCTTCTGTGAGTAGATTAATTTTTTTTTGCGTGGTGCTATGCTTGATTAAGTATGGTATATTAGGTTTGCGGGTGTATATTATTATTAAATGCGAGTATATATATCTAATATTATATTATTTAGATATATATGTATGTTTATGTAAAAATATATAGTATTGATATATATATAATATTATATGTTATATGTAAAGATATTATAGTGATTTAACCTTTATTAAGTAAGTTTAATTTATAGATATCAATTAGTAGTTCATGTTATTGAAAAAATTTATGACAGTATTATTTAGTTAAGTTTTTATACTCCTTGCAAAAGGCTGGGTGTTCATCTTTCGTATCACTATAGCAGCTCGATTAAAAATTTCTTTCTGAATTTCCTAGTTTGTTTGTTCAATGCTTTATGTTCATTGACATTTTTGAATAGATCTCTTATCATTATTCTGTTGTTAAATTAATTCTGGACTTTTAATAATTTATCCAAGAATTATTATCTAAGTGATTCTTCTAAGAATGTGATTCGGTGTGTGTTCGTTTTACAATTTCATGCTCAAATTTATATTTCATGGACAAGTCCAGCTAATACTAATTTTTATAGTATAGTCATATGAAAAGTCGTGAAAGACTCAGATTGATTATAGAAAAGTATTAGTAACTTTATTCATTTAAACTAAATGAAAAAGGTTTATAAAGAGAATAATCACATTTTGATTAAATGATAAATAATGATAAATTTTAATAATTTGAGAATAGTTTTAATTATTTGACAAATTATCACACTGAGAGATATTCTCAAAAATATAATAATAATATATATATTAATAATATTAATTAATATATAATATAAATAATTAATAATTAATAGTTATAATATATAGGAATAATAAATAATATATTATAATGAAAGATTTACCTAAGTGATAATAAAATGGAAAAGATTACCAAGGAGTTTGAGATATGGTGTGGTTGTAATCTTAATATTTTAGTGAGTCGTTCGCGAAAATCTGCTTATAATGTTTGGATATTGAGTATTCTATATCTGTTGCAGTGTGAAATCTGATTGATCGAGTATTTAGTTTTTTATGGTTATTGCATTTAGAAAAGTTCAGGATTTACACGAAATTATTTGTTTGTTGCAAACTGTAATGAGAACCTTGTAAAAGACTAGTCTGCTATTCGCTGTTTGGTCAAATATGTGACACCGGAAAATGGCTTATTAACTTATTATTATAACTTTAATTTACTTTAACTTAATTTAACATCTTTGTAGAATTGAAGATTTTTAATTTTTTATCTGTTATGGAATTTGTCCGAACTTAATTGTCTTGTAGAAACATTCTCCGCTTATGAGATTAATTATCTCTCACACTATTTTGAGTTAAACAAAATGAAACGATTTTGGTTCATTTAATCTAGTATGCATGTCTGTTAGACTCATTAATTCTTCGCATTCGCCCCTTGGTTTTCTATCTGTTTTTGGCGACTTTTTGTTCGTTGGTAATAATAATGTATAATTTACACTTAATTGTACGGTGGACCCTAGTCATCTATATTTTCCACAAATTAAAGCATTTTTCGGCAAAACTGAAGGGATATTGTTTGTGGTGTATTGCATGTGGGGTGTGAAGTAGTCTGGTTAACTTACTAGCTTTGTGTATCAATGCAAAAAGCTAAGTTTTACCAATTATGCTACACAGTGTGAATCGTACCCATGTTCTCATGGTATATTGATTTCTTCTTAGTTCGATAATGTATATGTTACCTATAGATAGATGTGAGAACATAGTTTTGATCCTGTTTTCTTCCTTCAGTAGACGTATTCTCCTTTACGAGTTATAGCGTTATTTTGTATTCAATAAATCTGGTTATATGTGTTTTATAGTTTTAATTTGTGATTGGAAGAGCATGCTTAATCATAAATGGCTTTTTTCATCACTAGGTTGAATAATGTTAGGAAATGTTAATATTATTTTATATAATAAGTAGTTTTAATATACATATGTATATATATTAAGGTACTTTTATAGCAAGCCAACTGCTAAAGAGTCTCTTGCTCATTAAGATTTCGATCTCAGGGTGGTGAGTATTGTTATTAATTGTATTGTTGTGTATTATTATGTGTTTTTTTCTATTTATCTATGTATTTAATTTTAGTTTAGTGTGTTATTATTTTATTGATTTGATTATTGATAGGTGATGTTAGTTATTTATTATATTATGTGGTGATTATTTAGTTTATGTGTATGTATTTTGTTTATTATCGTGTATTATTAGTAGGTTATAGTTATTATGTTATAAGTATAATTTAATATATATATATATATATATTATATTTATATATATACTACTATTAATAGTATTTTATATATATATACTTATATATATAATATATATACTATAGATATATTGTTATTGATTGGGCTGGGTGTGATTTATATTTGTATGGTGTAGTCTTATTATTCTTATGTTATTGTATTTTTCTTGTGCCTCTCTGTTTCTTTGTGTTTGTTTTGGTGGGTGAGGTTGTTTGGTTTTTTTGTAGTGTGATTTGTTTTTTGTGTGTGCTGTCGTAATTTGTTCACCTTTCTTCGTTTTGATGATTTCTAAGTTTGTCTGGTTCTGCTTCGTGTCAGCGTTACCTGGTTCGCGTTATAGTTGACCTACGAAACCTTTTATTTGTTGCTTGATATAAACCGAAGAAGTTGAGTATGCATTGTTTCTTAATACCGCGTTGAGCCATGGTCTTCCGTCGCTTGTGACTTATAGTCCACTATATACGTGTTTGATGCTCTTTCGTATCTAGAACTGTCTGCATAGGTCCCTAGAGTTGTTCAAATGCACATTTTATTGTATGAATCCAGTCGCATATGCTCTTTGTATTTTATGATAGTTACCTTTAGTGGTGATTCTAAGTGTAGTAGATTTTTGTTCAGAGTCAGCTGTGGTGGAGTTGTGTTTTCAGTGTGAGGGCCTTTTTCGTAGGTGGTAAAATACATAGTTTTGCATTCTCGTAATCTCTTGTGCATTATGATTCGGCGTTAGAAAAGTCAAATAACTGTTTTATTTGTTGATCGAAGATTATTTGTTATCTTGATAAAAATATGAAACCTAACAGCTCTTTTTGTCTTGTGCATAATAAACTAAATAAATAAGTCGTCATGCGATGTTCCATTTATTTGACCATTGTGATCAATTTCATTTATTTTTTCTTGTCTCCTCATTGTGCTTCTATTATTTAGATATTTTAACATGTTTGTTCTCCACATATCAAAGGCGTGCCTGCATCTCGTTTTTCTAATGTGATATTCTTTTGTGAAACAGCATTTTAATAAATGATTCTGTCAAAATCGACAACTTTTATTGTTAAATATTATTATTATAATATATTATAATACTTATAATATATATTATATCGTATTAGTATATATATATATATATATTTATAATATATATATGTTATTCTATAAATAGTATGTTTATTGACGTATGTTGTATTATAAAGGACAAATAATTAAACATATATTATATTATTACTATATATATATTTATTTGAGAATATAATAATATTCAAACGTTGAGGTGTTGTTCCTGATTTTGGACGGGATAGGGTGTGCTACTATTTATATAAAATAATCTCACTCAACTAAGCATTTGAGATGTAAGATAATTTTCAATTTTATTAAGTATTAAATAAATGATAGGTAATCAAGAGAATTTACTTACACTATATTTGTTTGTATATCACTGAGATAGTTAATATTTATGATATTAATCCTATTATATTTATATATATATTATTAGTTATTATTAGACAGTTTATATTTATAAAACTAAGATTTTTAAATCATTTTATTGTGGAAATATATGTTATACAGCAACTTATAATATTATCAGAATAAAATCTTATTAATTAGGTTTTTCCTTGCAGACTTTTTACCGAATAATATAGGTTTTATAAAAATTATCACAAGTATTTATTTAAAATTTTACATGATTATACTAATTGCATAAATAATATCTATGATTTTGCATTTATGTATGGTTGTCTCAACAGTAATGTGGATATTTTTTATCCAATTAATATATTTTAGATATTAATTTATAGTTTAGAAAATAAAATTAAATACCTGTGATTTCAGAAATAATGTTGGGAGTTGTTGGTATTAGATCTTAATTATTATGAGTGAGATATTATCTATATTATTTAAATTTTATGAGATTAATATATATTGTAACTAAAATCTATAAATTGGCATCATCAACCTCTTAGCCAATGAAATTTTAAATAACTTCTTACCGCCATCATGTGTTTTTAATTTTGTACGTTAAATCTGCGAGAGGTAAGGCGTATGCAATTTTGTGAGTTGCAAATATCTTAAATTTTTATGGTTTTTAATTGAAAGCCATTGTAGCGTATATGCTAATAACGATTAATTATGTTAATAAAGTATAATTTATACCTTAAACATAGCATCTAAAATATATAGGGCATTGTTTTTAACTAGTTTTTTTACTCTACGTGAAGTGCATTGACAAAGTGTCATTTTTAGTAGTTGAATTTTTAATGTCGGAATGTACTTTAGTGTGATAGAATTTTGAATTGTTACTTAATTTTTAGATTATTTTAATATATAGGTTAACTTATAAGTTGTGTAGATAGCTAGTTAGTCTGGGCTAGGATAGTTAGGTTTAGTTAGGTAAGTTAGATTAAGTTAGGTTGTCTAGGATTCGTGACCGATTTGCCTATAGGCTTTCTTAGAAAAATAAGTTAGGTTAGGAAAATATTGTAAAATAATTCATATTTTAAAATTAATATATATATATATATATATATATATATATATATATATTATTTATATATATATATTATATTATATATATATATATTATATATTATATTAATATATACATATATATATATATATATATATATATGACCTAGTACTTCATCACCATTTCATTATTTACCAATATGAACGTTGAAACACTTTATTACCTTAAGCTTCCATTATTATAATATATTGATGAAGCTCAATAATAACAAACTGAAGGGACATTTTTATATTAAAAAAATCCGAAATTCAACAAATATTGATTTATTATATTATTAAGTTAATAGTGCAGGAAAAAAATTCGGTATATTTATGTTAAAATATTCAAATTAAAACCAAATAGATTTCCGAAATAATTCAAAATTATTCCTAAAATTTTCCTACACATATATTCACAAAGATAAGATTCTAAGAAACCAATTGTTCTCGAGATGTTTGAGTATTTGTTTTGCTACATAATTCATATATAATATATATCATATAAATATTATTATATATATAAGATATATAATATATATAACTATATATTTATTATATATATATATATATATATATATATATATATAGTATATATATATATAAATATATATTATAAATATATATATATATAGTATCATTATTATATATATATAATTATATATTATATATTATATATATATAATATATTATATACAATATAATATATATATATATATATAACTTAATATATTATGATATTATATATATATATATATATATTATACTATAATATTATATATATATATAATATATATATATATATATAATACGACCCTTTATGTCTTACGACTCCGTCAGTTTTGATTTTTTTTTTCAGTATGATTTTTTCTAGAAGTTTGCAATAATTTAAGTGTGAACGGACATAATTCAAAATATATAGGATCTTTTGTTTTGTGACTGTCTTTTTTAATATATGCAGTATGTGATACTAACAATGAATTAACATGAACGGACTGATTCAATATTCAAATAGTTTACAATATAATTAACAACTCGCTAGCATCTTAATAGACTTATAAAAGAGAGACAAATAACGATTACCTAATATATATATTATATATATATATATTATTATATATATATATATATATATATATATTATACTTATATATATATATATATATAATATATATTTTATATTATATATATATATATATATAATTATTATATTATATTAAATAATATAATATATATATATATATATAATATATATATATATTTTATATAAATTATAATATATATATATATATAATATATATATATTATAATATATAGTATATTATATACTATATTATATAATATTATAAATAATATATATATATATATACTATACATATATATTACTATATATTATATATATCTATATATATATATTATATTATATTATTTATATATATATATATTATATATACTTATACTATATATTATATATTATAATATATAATATTATAATATATACTAAATAATTTATAAAGTCGTTTTATGAATTTAAACTAACGACCCTAGAGTAGACGCATAGATATCAGGAATCGGGGTCTCTCGGCCTTTAGAGTGGCACGGAGTGGACTTCGTTCCCCTCTCCTTATCATTTCAGCCCCTTAAGACTATTTGACATATTTTCAATTTTTTTACTTTTTTGTAATTGCTTAAAAAAAGAAATTATATTATTTATGCATGTCCGGTATCCGAAATATTCATTTTAAAAAATATTTAATTTAAATTATTTTTAACAAATTATTAAAATTCGAACTTAGAATAAAATATTTTACCCTTAAATTCTAGGGTTATAATATAAGCAATCCTATTAAAAAAAAAAAAGGAAAAAGACAAAAAAAGAAAGAAATACAATTGCTCTTATCTTTATAAATATATTAGAAATATATCATGCTTATTTATATATTATATATATATATATAATTATTTTAAATAAAAATATATATAGAAATATAAAAATTACTATGAAGAGCAGGTAGGAAAAGATGCTAGCAATACAAGGCAATTAGAAAATTAATATATTTATATATTATATATATACTATATATATTATATATATATTTTATATACTATATAAATTGTAATAATATATATAAATTATATATATATTTATATTATATTATCCTGTATAATATAAATATTTATATATTTAAATATTTATATCTATGTTTTCTGTGTCCTATTCTATCAGCTCATATATATATATATATATATATATATATATATATTTATACAGTATTCTGGGAATCTACCACCAGCGATTATCGCAATTCTCGAATAATTCGCCGAATGAGTCGAATATTTAATTAGGGCTATTTTTTTGGGCGCTTTTTTTACTAATTTTTAATTTTTTAAGAATTTTGCTACTTTTTTAGCGTTTTGTCCATAATCAGGTCAAGTCCCAACTCCGCAGCATTTTGGGCGATTTTTCCCATTGGCGCTTGCACGTCGAATCATAGACTTGAAAATTATTTTGGAGGTTTTTGGAAACTTCCGTCATGTCCGGCAGATGACTTGAAATTTCCATCATCTTCATTTGTTTTGACGTTGATAACGTCAAAGCTAGTGTTCTTTAATGTCGGTGAACGGAATTTAAGCGTTGGAGACCGTTTCGGAGTTTAGCCTCCCGAAAGGGCGAGCCCCCAAGGGCCTTTTTTCTAGAAGGGTTTTAACATGACCCATAGATCATTTTTGATGTTCAATCGATTTCATGATCGATTACCTAATTCAATCTTTAAATCGTCTATTCTACGTGCTCTGGTTTGCACTTAAGAATTGAAACAATGTATTCGAAAGAAACTTAATTACAATAATTAAACATTCATAATCTAGTTAGTAAAGACCACTCCCCGCCACCGTTTTCATATAAATGAATAGAAAATAGCTTAGGGGGAGATGATACCCGAAAGGCATAGCATCACGACAACACAGACAAACCCATAAGGTTTTGGTCTGTTGTTGTAGTTATTTTTTATACGCGCGCATCGGCCATACCACACACCATACACAACACACCCTTTTCGCGTATGAAGGCAGCAAGAAGATATTTGCTCATAACTTGGTATGGTCATTATCTGTGTCGTTGATAACACTATCAACCCGCGAGTTTGGTGACCCCATAGGTCCACCCTAAGGGGGTGCTATGCCCTCCCTTAGCCGAGGCAAATCCGCCTGAAAACGATCATGTTAGGCTTACACGAATCAAGTGAATTTGGATTGAGTTATATGACACCGCAACTCGTCGAGCCGAGATTACGTTCCCTCTGCCTCCCCTGAAGGGACGGCTACCCCACAAAAAAATAAATTGATCGTAGAAAGCTGAAACTCGAGAAAGCTGGAGGGCGGAGTCGATCTTCGGATCGAGACGGAGTGGAATCGGAATTTCGTTTCGGAGTCCAGGGACCCCGGAGTGGCCCCTCCTAAAAAAAAGAAGAAATGCAATGAATGCAAAAAATTGAATCTCAGACGATGTTTTATAACGATGTAAGAACCATACTATGAAGAAGAAGAAGAAGAATGATGCTCATTTAAGTTGGTACAGGCACCGGTGCTGAGCCGGTGCGGTGCCAATATATTAAAATCATTTAATAATACAGGATCATTACTGTTACATAACTGCTTCTGTTCAAACATGTACATATCGTCATTTGCATTGCTCATGCAAAGATAACCTTATTTTCTAAATGTTGCGAAGCTATTTCTATTCAAATCTCATATTTCTTTTTTATTAACTTTAACTAAAATATATTGTTTGTTTGAAACATGCTTATACTGTTTACTATTTTTTTTTTATAATTTTTTTATTCTACATTTACTATTTTCGATTTAACTTCTATTTTTTCAATTTTATTCTTTATATTCATTTTTCTAACTTTATTTTATTTTTCTACTATTTTTATTTTTTATTTTAATTTTTTCATTTTTCATTTCTTTTTGAGTTTTATTTACTCTATTTCCCATAACTTTATTTTCGCCTATGCAAAGTTTATTTACATAGACTTAGGTAGGTGTTCCTACTTTAAATTAATTTTTTATTTCGAATTTTCTTTTTCAGGTTCATTTGTTTTAATATTTTTTGATTTTTTATTTAATTGAATATATTTTTAAATTTTTTGGTAAGTTTAAAATTTTTTACTTTTTCATGTTATAACGTAAAAAAACATCTTAATACACTTCCCTCAAATAGTAAATCAGTAATCACACCACACACCCACCTTCCCACCATTCTTGTTGTATATTGATCTATTCGATCATTGTTCAAGTCACATGGCTCGATACCTTTGGATAAACATAACATTAAATCAAGTTCTTATAAAACAAAAATAATGAATGGATAGATAGAATCCATTTTTACACTTAATAAAACTTCAAGCCATCATTCTAACTAAGAAAATAATGTAACAACAAACAAACCACAACTTACGCATGAATAACTGTTAACATAACAAAGCCCAACTACACAGTAAATAAACTTAACATTACTGCAAACAACTTTAACCTAAACAAACTTTCATACTTGCAATAGTACCATAACTAACTATACATCAAAACGTACCTGAATTTCTTTACTTTTGAAGCAGGGTCTCTAACGATCAATGCTATTTTACTTAACACTACTTTTGCAGCAACTTTCCACAAGACTTACGGTTAAATTATCATTAACTATCAACAACTATACTCTAACGTATAACGTTTCCAGCATCAATAAAGCTTAACATGACACTAAAAAATATGTACAACGACAAACCTGCAACACATCTTTAAGCCCGAAACAAACTGATATCATACAAAACGTTCCATACTAGCCCAAATTATATACTAACATTTACATCGCAAAAACGTAAACCTATTCACACTTTTTCAAGCATGTCTCGAACATAACAATGTTAATTTTACATTAAATCACAGTTAAATAGTTCTTTTGTTTTTTTTTTGTTTATTAACAAAGATTTAACGTATCCGACTAACTTGTTAATGAAACTAGAGAATATAATGACACACACAACACACACACACACACACACACACACACACACACACACACACACACACACAACCACACACACACACACACACACCACACACCACACACACACACACACACATTACGCATGAATAGAAACACGTGAAATATTTAGTCTATCTCTTTAGGCTACGCCTCCCTTTCAGAAAAAAAATCAACTCGAAACATGAAAATTATTTTAATATAAAGGTAATAAAAATAACTTTATTATTACATTTTATTAATTCATTGCAATATTTAGTACATGGAAAAGAATTAAACATTATCATTATACATAGATAAAATTTATATATATAATGAAATTAAGTTACCCTTTGATAACCATATTATGAAGCAGTGCGACATGAATTTTTAATAAAGATTCGCTTTTCGGTTGTGTGTGATCGTTTTAGTACCATCAACAATACTGACACCTCCATATTTTCTCAATTGAAAAGTTTATTATTATGCAATAATAACATAAACCTCCTCTGTTACTTCCGTGTAAATTAGCAGGATTCTGTGACTCTTCTATTCGTGCAGCTTTTTATAGGTAGGTCATCGTACTATGCATCATCTTATCAACAATTATCAATGTTTATTCTTGCCTTCACTGTAAACATCATTGGTTTTTATATCATTGTACATGATATTCATGACGCTATACATTTTCAGCAACGATCATACGTAACTTAACAATTTTTCAAATATAGTATCCTTGCTATCTTTATGCATTGATATACCTTGGCTTTCAAATTTTTATATTTCATCTGCTGTTCTATTCTACAGCATAAGACTTAGTTCCAGTACACACAAAGGAATCGGCGTAAGCCTCAGAACGTTATCTGCTATTTCATCTGTTAGTTCACCTAAAAAGCCTGTTTCAATAAATTCATCGTTTTCTCCAGCGACAAAATACAAGAGCTGTATCGCAGTACAATGCCTTTTGTTTGACTTTGTAAGTAGCTCGTATAATTTTATACGTGCATTTGCAGTCGTAAACGATGAGATAGGAATATGGTAGCAGTTGACGTTGCGTTCGGCTAGTCGCATTTTTGACACTTTTACACATATTTACACCTATTGGAATAACGCTAGTACTTCATTGTCTGATTGATTAGATCCCATACTTGTTTATCACTAGTACATAACTACATCGCCTCTGTATGGGTATTTGTTCCAATTTCCCAAGACGAATTAGGCAACAATAATTTGCAATGACCGCATCCAGGTTTTCTTATATTTTAATATCTAGTTCCGACACCTTCCTTTTTCTGAAAGACGACAACACTCTATTTAAGTTTTTCCTCGAATCAGATCTCTTCTGATATTACTTTGTCCCTATGCCTCGCTTTTTATTTTTAAAACAGTGTTCACATATCCTTCAAATAAAAAACTCCTTCTCTTTAAACGACCAAATTTCAAATATTTTAATTATTCGACCTGTCTCAGTGCTACTGGATTTCATGTGTTGTGAATACACCTTCAATGCACTTTCATATTATATGATGTGCATATTCGCACCAATTTTCCTTCAACACATTTTAAACGAGGAATTAATGATTTTACTCGTTTAGCAGACAGGATGTTTAATCTTGAGAGAAGAATCTTAATGTAGCCTGTACCGGAATATTATCATATTACCATTCTTAAATGATCATGTCAGGCACTTTATTCCCTATTAGTTTTTCAGGGCCACAAGTTAATCATTCGTTTCTGAACATAAGGGTTTAAAGCGATGTATAGTCTTAAAATTACATCTATCTCTTCCTTTAGTTGGAGGGTTATTAATGATACGAAATTTTCAGTTGCGCCTCAACAAGATTATCCATTATGAGGTCTGTTGTTAACAACCATCATTGCCAATACGCTTGAAGTATAGTCACTAATGTTATGTTTTCATCGATATGATCAGATCTTGAGTATTGGTCTTTTGAAACCTTCCTGCACATTCCCCCACACACTACTACCATTAAACCCTGCTATCTATTCTATACCTATCTCTTGTTTCATGGTGAGATCTTTTAACGTCAAAAGCCGATACGCGTTATGCAACACCCTTTTCTTTTATTCAGTCTTTAGTTCCATCCATGCAAACATGGTATAGAACGCATTTCACTCCTTTTACATAAACAAAACCCATCAGGTAACCACTTGTATTAATTTTAAACCCCTTTCTCTCCACCGTTACGAGTCATGCCTTATGTCTATATGTTTCAACTTTTTCTTGATAAAGCCAGCGATTGACTTCGTAGGTGAAGTTTAGTATTCTCTCCGGCCTAGAATAGTAATTTTTTCCCGGGCATAAACAACCATTTTTATAAATGTGTAAAGCATAAAAAGATGCAAGATTGTTTGTGTTTCTAGATCTCTATATCATTCTTTAATGAAGCTACCTCTAAACTTCTCAAACATTTTCTTAATTATTAAAAATTGTACACAATACTTTCACATTCTTCAAAAATATTGTCTTCTTTGCTATAAACTTATTATTAGTACTCTTTCACTCTTCTAGCTTCATCGTTGAATTTTATCACTTCGAAATTTCGTTATGAGAATAGTCCTTATAATCAATTATCTTCATTTAAAGAAATATATATATCGGCATAAGAAAACCTGCGAATCAGTCATTTATTCACTACACCCATGGCTCATTTAGCAAGTCTTTCAAAAGCAACATCCGTGTGAAAAATGCAAATTATTCCACCCTGAAACCAATATATTTCCCATTCACCCATTGAAATTTATTTTCATACCTCTTATTTATATGATTACTGCTCGATAGAACTCTGAATTGGTGGTCTAGTAATATGATTATTACGAACTGAAAATCGGATAACATCATTAAACCCTTATAGCCCCCGCACCGAGCAACCCACACTACTTTTGACTCATGATTTTCTCTGAAACCCCATCAGGAAGTCTATAAATTGATTTTACAGGTTTTTTTGGTCTCTAATTAAAATGTTCTTCTTGACCCAAAAAAAACAATGTGAGCATACCTGGTCACCTTCCTTATCTGTACACATTTCGCAGTTAATCATTCTGCATACCAGTAAATAAGAAGCATTCTATCTATTTTTCTCTTTACCATCATAACCTTATCTTCCTGTTGTTCCGATGTCATAGTAACATGTAAATCCGGGAATCAGTATCTTCTCTTCTATTTTCTTTTCATTGAGCATATATGATAGCTTCATCTCTTCAGCTCGTATTAATGTTTATGCAGTTTTGCAATAAAGCTTTTGTTTGCAATGTGTTTGAAAATTACGCGTGGCGATCACCTTATTTGCACAAGGCAGAGTTTCAAATCTTAATTCTTGCACGTTTATATTATCCTGATGTTTTTTAAAACAGAATGCATTATAAAATTCACTATACATCACGACATTCATGGAATTAATTAGCCATCGTATCCACAATGAAGCCTTGACACTTATCGTCATAGACACTGTCTACATCCATAATTTTCACATTCTAATTTATGCAATATTATTACTATTGCAAGTGTAACAATAAGTGCAAAAGATACCGTTCATATATTTATTCTTTTTCTTGTTTCTTAAACATAACTTTAACTTATCTTCTTTATATAGCATAGTAATGATTTAACTCCATCATGCCTATATAAAGTATAAAGGGTCATTTCTGTTCTCATTAGATGGATTTAAAGTATTTTTACTCCATACTTCAGGACCATATACGGAACTATACGCAATTTTCAATTCTCGATTTTTTCAAATCAGTAACTATAAAGTAATCTGCTCATCAACACATTTTTTAGCTAATCTTCTGCCTCATTCTCAATTGCCATACGAATGTATATTTCTTGGCTCTAGAACATCTCTCGCTATTTTCCTTAAACAGGACAACAGCTTGGAAAGCCACAACCTACATTCTCCTTTCTCTAGAGAACTCATTACTAATGTGACGATGTCTTGACCATATTAAGATATTATTGGCTCGAATGCATTCGCTCTTTTAACAGTCAAACACCATTCCATCATTTTACTATCATACACACCCTGGTTATGCTACTACTTTTGAATGGTAAAGAAGCCTTATCACCGTACCTGCGAAGCCCTTCATCAAATCTCATATTACATCTCTTTCACCCCCCAATATTACTCAATATATCTTCTAGAGCTGATGTTTAATAGACTTTCGTCATGTGAACTGAATCATCGCAAAAGTGAAATATACCCACCCTCATAACGTGTACTATCCAAATTCTAAGTCTTGTAATGATAGCTCAATCGATCCTCACAACCCATTCACAACTGAGCATCAAGCATCTCTGCTCCATGGAAAAAAGTTTCGTCAATAATCTAAACTTCTAGGTAATGACTTCCATTGACTTTTTAAGTTTCTCAACATACATGTCGTATGTCCTTATAGTGTCTTCTCTTCTCATTCGGGGATTCATCGTTCGAGGGGTAGCCTGGCATAAATAGTCATTTTATTAATATATAATATTAAGATCGCAATTAAAATCAAGTTTTCATACAATTAGGTCATTATACCAATATCTAGTTTAACATACTATTTCTCATTAAATTAATTAAAATATTTATTTCACAACCAACAACAACCACATACCAATTTTTAAACGGTGTGTTGATAACGTCACGTAAGATGCTTTTTACTCAAATGGATAGATTTAAACACGTTTCTGGAAAATAATAATTTTTTAGACATGCATATATCATTGTCCCGCTTTATTCTATAATTAACTTGTATTGGACAAAAGATCATTAATTATTATTTGATCTACTTCAACGAGATTTTTACAACACTAATCAATGAAAAAAACATTTTGCTGTTGAATAAGTAATGATTTGAAAAATCCCGTTGTTAGAATAATCAAAAAAAACTCGGATTTAGTGATTACAACAGACCCAACGAATATCCTTAATAGTGTGATCTAAGACTCTTGTTAGAATTGTTCCATCGAGTTAGCCTCGCTGCTTCCCAAAATCACGCCCATTACAGTGTTTGCCAAATAACCTCTGTATTACGCAGTTGCCTATTTACCAGTTATGTTTAATAATCATAATAATATTGCATCACTTTATGCAAGAGAATATAGCAAGCAATAAGCAACAAGTTCGAGAAATACATTTTCTGAAAGGTGTTTTTGAATGGTTAATATTACATATAAGGAGCTGTTACTATTGGTAAATGTTGTGTGTTGTGTGTGTGGTGGTGTTGTGTGGTGTGTCGGTGTGTGTGGGTGTCCATTTATTCTTAGTTCATTTACACCAAGTCTAGCGTCAGGATAGCGTAAATCTTTGTTAAATATTACTTTTTAATGTAAAAATTAACATTATGTTAATATATATGTTTAGATCAAGAGGAAAAGATGGTTTTGCAGTAATTTAGTCACTCCTTAATAGTATTATGGAGAGTTTGTTTTGATATCAGTTTTTCTTGCTTAAGATGTTCAGGTTTGTCGTTGTACATATTTCTTAGTCATTAGCTTATTATGTGCGAAACCTTATTCCTCAGGTTATTCGTTGATCGAATGATAATTAACCAATGTTGTGGTAATTTTTGCTAAATTTCCTGTGTTAATGTAAAAAGCATTGATTAGTTACGAGACATGCTTCAGAAAATAATAAGAACGAGGTTTCACGTTTGAGCTGAATGTTAGTTACTTACTATATGCCAAGTATGAACTTTGTAAGTAACAGTTCGTTTCGCATTGTAATTAGTTCTTTACTGGTGCTAAGTGTGCGACTTTTTAATGTTAACAGTTATCATAGCGTAAGTTGTTCAGGTTTGCTGTTGTACCATTATTGTTCTTAGTTCAGATGATGTCATGTTAGCTTATTAATGTGAAGAGTACACTTTGTTACTTCACCACTTCACATGGCAGATATTGATAAAGAACTAGATTTCACAGCTACTGATATCCAAAATGAACTCGAAATGTGACTTGAATTCAATAGTATCAATAGACAAGCATTACACATCACAATAATCGTGAAGTGGAGTGGTATTATTTTACTGATTACTGATAATAGTATCAAATATTTAACAAAAACAAAAAGTTCTTAAAAAAATAAAAAAATAAATAAAATAGAAAAATGAAACAATAGAAAAAAATTAAAATGCAATATAGTTCGAAAATTTAAAATAGTATAAATTTACATAATACAAAATAAACAAAGTATAAATGTAAAATAAAACTTTCAAAAAAAAAATAAAGTATAGAAAAGTAAATTTAAATAAATAAAAGAAAATAAAAAATGAAAAAAAAAGATTAGAATAAAAATAAAAGTTAGAAAAATAAAAAAAAAGGTTAGCAAATCAAAATAAAAATAAGAATTAAAGAATAAAGTTAAACAAACAATATAAATGTAAAATAAAAAACATATAAAAAAAAATAGTAAAACATTATATGTATCTTCAACTTAGAAAATAATATATTAGTTAAAGTTTTATAAAAAGAAAAAGAGATATAAATAGATATGTGAGTCTTCAACATTTAGAAATAATTTATCTTCTGATGGCAATGCAATTGACGTATTACATGTTAGAACAAAGCAGTAGGTAAACATTTAATGATTTGTATTATTCTGTTGAAGAAAGTAACTATGTCCGGCAAGCACCGGCCCCAGCACCTGTGCAGGTACCCACATCAGACTCCTCATTCATCATGCTCCTGCCTGCCTATCCGGCTATCATAATCCGTCTCCTTTCTTCTTCTTTCTTTTCTTTTTTCTTCTCTGTTTTTGCATTCCATGCATTCTTTCCGTCTTTTTTCGGAAGGACCCTAGACTCCGAAACCAAATCCGACTCCGAAACCGAATCCGATTCCAACTCCTTTCGACTCCCCTCCGAGCTCCTCCGTCTCCAACCTTTCTCCGGATTTCATCTTCTACGATTCAATTTAAATTTTTGTGGTAGCTCCCCCCTTCCAGAAGGGAAAACGCAGAGGGAACGTATCTCGCTCGACAGATTGCGTCAATCATATAACACACATCCAGAATTTCACTTCATCTGTTTAGTCCAAACATGACTTTAGGCAATTTGACCTGCGCCGCCTTAATGCGGCAACCACCCCCCTTAGGGTGACCTAGGGTCACCAAACCTCGCGTGTGATCGTGTATCACACACAATGACCACATACCAAGTTTTGAAGCAAATATCTCTGCTCCTCATACTCTCGAAAAGTGTGTGGTGTAGTGTGTTGTGTATGGCACTGCCGCGTAAAAAAATAATACAAACAACACAGACAAACCTTCGGTTTTGTCTGTTTGTTGATCCCTTCGGGCTATCAATCCTCCCCCTAAGCCTAATATGTCTCTATTCCATTATTATAGGAAAAACGGTGCCTCTATGTATTTATGAAACTTAATGTATGTTTGTGAATGTATATGATAATTAATTCTTTCGAAACATTTTCATTGCTAAATGCCACACCAAGCACGTAGAAAAGAAAGACTATTAAATTGATTATATGGGTTAATCTATCATGAATCAATTCGTTGGAACCATCAAAATTGATCTATCGATCATTTAAAAACCGTTCTAGAACCAAAGAAATCCCCTTTTGGGGTCCGCCCTCCTTCGGAGGCTAAACCTCCCGAAAACGTCTTCCAGACCTTAAGCAATTCGGCTTCATTTTTCTCTTTTTCTCACCGACTTAAAAAACCTAGTTTGACTTCATCAAACTCAAACCCAAAGAAATTGATGAATTTCCAAAGTCATCTGCCGACATGAACTGAATTTCCAAAAACCTTCCAAAAATAATATTCAAGCTTTGCCTTCGACGCTGCAGGGCTGCCAATGGGAAAAATCCCCCAAAATCCTCCGAAGTTTGGGATCTTACTGAATTATGGACAAAACGCTAAAAAGTAGCAAAATTCCTATAAAAAATCGTAAAAATTAGTAAAAACAAGCCCCAAAAAAAAGCACTATTAATATTCGACATTGGCGAACTATTGACGAAGGCGAATATTCGCTGCCCGTCGATCTCCCACCCTTATACTACTTAGTATTATATTATATATATAGATATATATTATATAGTATATAATTATATAATATACTATATTATATATATACTTATATAAACTATTAATATAACTAGTTATATATATAAATATATATATATATATATATATTATAATATATATATAATATATAATTATATAATATATATTATATATATATATATATAATTATATAATATATAGATATATACTATATATACTTAATATATATATATATTATATAATATATATATACTATATATATATATAGTAGTATACTATATACGTATATATATATTATTTATATATATAATATAATATTAATATATATATATAATATATATTTATTATTATATATATATAAAATATATATATATATATATTATATTATATAGTTTTCCGCCAAATTTTCCCGAAAAATCGCTGTCACCATTCATCACAGAGTCTTGCATATCAAACATATCAAATCCATTCTGAACTAGCTTAAGCCAGTCCTTTACGCCAAAAAGACGCACCTATTTCTTTAAGAAACTGATTATGCTTCTATATAATATATATATATATAATATAATATATACTATTGATATATATATATAATATAATAATCTTATATATATATATATATATATTAATATTATATAATTATAATATATATATATAATATATATAAATTTATATACTATTATATATATAAATATATATATATATAAAATAATATATATTATTATACTATATATAATATATAATATATATAATATATATATATATAAATATATATCAATATATAATATATATCATATAATAATAATAATATATATATAATACAAAAATATATATACATATATATTATTATATATGGTAATAACTACTAATAATAACTACTACTACATATATATATCATATATATACTATTATATATAATATATTAATATATATTAATATCATAGTATATATTTATATATATATATATATATATATTAAAGTGTATATATAATATATAGGTAAATACCCTATAGACACTACTAGCACCTACTTAATATTACCTCCCTAATTAATATCTATCATCCCAATACTAGCTCCAAATATATCATACCTTATTATCCATACATACCCCTACTACTACTAACTCAGCATATACTATACGTTACTATAACTACTTATCACTCTATATATATCCTAAACTAGAAGTAATCTATAGCATACCATTATATATACTTAATATATATATATTATATAATAAAAATATATATAATAAGTGATTGAATAAACCACACATAATATTCAAAAACTACAATAGACAGGAAAATGGAAAACATTGCATCATTCGAATGCTGGTCCAATGTTTAGTCTTGCGGAAAATGTATAAAAAAAAAAAAAAAAAAAAAAAAAAATATATACGTATCTCAAAAACTATCATCAGCCTATAGCAAATAAGCAGAATACATTTTGGAACCCTGGTAAAATTTTAGATTAGAAAATGTAGATTCCATTGTAAACAAAAAAATAAAAATTATTGTTAAGCATATTAATAATTATATGATTAGAGAGCCTATTAAGAGACCTTTTATTGGTCGCGTAAAATAATACGACTTTCTATTAAATTTGTTTTTTTTTCTTTAAAAGATACCCTAAGGTACTATACCCCACATGGCAGGATCGGGGTATCTCGTTTCTTTCAGGACTACGTGGTTAGGATAATTTACCCCTTCCGGGGAGAGTCTCCGGGAACCCCGCCTGGTATTTGGTATGCTTTCCGGGTTCTCCGCCTTCTCCCCTACGGGGTATGGAAACGTCCCCCCCTGTTTCCCAGTCCGGCTCAGCCACCTACATTACAGTCTAATATAGCTTAATCAAATAACTAATATATATTACTATATATATATATATAAATATATATAAATATAAATATATATATATTATACTAATATATAATATATATATATCATATATATAGATAAATTATTAATATATATATATTAATACATATTATATATATTATATATATTATTCTTATTCCTAAAAAAGCCAATATTTATTTTATTTACATATATATTTTTTTTTTTATTACATTTCCCTAACTTAAAATTTAACTAGGATTTTCAAAATGATTATCTTTGGACTGATATTCCCTGTAGTTTTTGAGATCTGTTTTTTTTTTTTTTTTTTTTTTTTTTTTTTTACAGCTTTCCCACTAAAGGCCAAGGAGCCAACAGGTATTCCTTTCTTGTACCTATTATAGTTTTGAAGCATATGGGATACGATGATATTGTGGCATTTAAAACCAAATTTCACACACACACATTATTATTAAATATATAAATCTTATTATATTATATATTATACCTCTCAATAATATAATATATAAATTAATATATATATTATATATATATAATATATATATATACTATATATAATATATATATATTAAATAATTACTAAATGTATATAAAAACATATGCACGGAACATATTTATTAATTATTTAATAACAGAAATATATAGTATATAATATATCTATATATAATAGATTATATATTATATATATATAGTATATATATCTATACTGTATAATATCTCATATTATATATGATCATATATTAATATATATATATATGATATATATCATAAATATATATATATAATTATCTATAATAGATATAACCTAACGATATAATATATATACTAATATATATACATATATATATATAATAATATATAGTATATTATATATTCTATAATATATATATAAACTATAATATAGTATATATTTATAATATATATAATATATATATAATATATTATTTATAATAATATATATATACATATACTACTTAATATATACTTATTAAATAAATGTAACTACTAATTTCATATATAATATATATATATATAGTATATAATATATATACTATAGATATATTATATTAATATAAGTATAATATATATATATAGTATATATATATACTATATATCTATACTATATATATTACTATATATATACTTATATATATTAGTATATAATATATATATATCTATATTATAACTACTATATATACTATAATAAATCATATCTTAATATAACATACTATATATATTATATAATACTTATTATATATACTATATATACATAATATAATATATATATATATACTAACTATATATTACAAATTATATATATAAGATGATAGTGTGATAGAGGCCGTGGGTTTTATATATACTACCTATAATATATAATATAAATATACTTATACGCATATATATACAGTGGCCGGCTCGTCCTTTATGGCTATTGGCTGCGCCCCTCAAATTTAAAACATCCAGCCTAGGATGCTATGACTAGAAATATGACAATTTTATGTCAAAGTAAACTGTCTTATTTCCTTTAACAACATTTCAGTACCATAAAAAAATTACAGTAATCAAAATTAAGAAACAATATACAACAGGAATCCTTTTATCCAACTGCAAAATGTGGTACGAATTATTTATTTTCAATTATTCAATTAAATAAAATTGGCTCTCCACTTTTCGCCCCTTCAATAAGGCCTATTTAATAATTTCTATAAAAATAAGTTTGTCCTGCTTGGTAACACAGTGCAAAATAAAAAGAATTCAAAAATTTCCTATATCTTTTAAAAGTCTTCTCCGCCAGTTTGGCTCTCTTATTATTTCCATAAGCAACAACTTGAAGTTTTAATATTAAAATTAAGTTTCAAAATTTACAGATGTTTGCTAGATTTGTCCAATGAGTCTTCTTTACTTGAATATACTAGAGAGTCAGCACACTAAAGTCAGTTGATTCGACATTTTACAGGAGGAAGCATTGTGTTTATTTTATTTGCGGTTCAACAGTTGCTATTTCGCAAAATAATTACACGTGTGAATCAATATATATATTACTATTATAGTATATATATATATATATATACTATATATAACTACTATATACTATTATATACTATATATAATATATAAGTAATAAATAAATATATTAGTAATAATACTCATATATATAAATATATACTATATGTAATGTAATACCTTATATAATACAACACCTACTAATATATACTACTAATATATAGCTAGTATATATATATATATATATAGATATAATATATATATATATTATATTAACTAATATATATATCATAATAACATATATAATATCATAATTATATATATAATACTATACTAATAGATGAATATACTATAATTTACTTATACTATAAGTATATATATATATCTACCTTATACCTTCTCACCGTAAATCTTGAATCATACTATAATATTTATACATATATAACTAATATAATACTACTAGTATATATATATATTATATATATATATATATATTATTATATATTCAGTATATATACTATAAGAGAGAGAGAGAGAGAGAGAGAGAGAGCAGACGAGAGAGAGAAGAGAGAGAGAGACGAGACCAAATCACTAATAAATTTGCAGCACTCGTTTGCATCAACTGTTTCCTTTAGTTTGAGATCTCTAATGTTCAGCTTGAGTTTTACCCTTCTTAAATGTTTTCTAAATGCACATGCAATCCAATTATTAAAAAAAAAACACACTCACTAATAATTTAGCACACATTTACACATAATAATAATAAAAATTACGAGTAATCAGTCCGATCTCTTAGGATAATTCCCTAATCAGTAACCTGACTTATTTTAGAAAAGCATAATTGATTTTATAATATTTCCATCTAAGAGATTAATCAATCTTTTTATATTGCAGAACTGTTGTTCAGACTTTGTTCAAATCGTATTAAAAAAAAAAAAGTTGTCATTTATGCATGCATTTTACAAATATAAAAATAAATTTTATGTACATTAGAACCCATATATCTCTAGAAATATGTATAATTATATATCTATAGAGAAGGCATTTTTAGAAATATGGCATATATATATTATATAATATATACTATACTATATATATACAGCTATATTATATATATATCATATTATCTATAGCTAATATATATAACTATATTATATATATATCTATAATATACATATACATATATATATATACTATTAATATATATTATTATATATAATATATATATTCATATATATAATTAGTATATATATATATCACTATATACTATAAACCTACAGCCCCTCCATGCCAAGTTTATACACGATCCGCAAGTGCCCTATATATATATATATATAATATATATATACTATATCATATATATATATATATATACTATATATATATACTATATATATATAGTATAATATATTATATACTATATATAAAAAATATATACTAATAATTATATATAATAATATATATATAACATATAATAATATATATTATATACTATATATTATATAATTAATAATATATATATACATATACTCAAATATAAATAATATTATATATTATATAATATTATATATTATATTATATATATATATATATATTAATAATATATATATATATATATATATACATAAATATATATTAATATACTTATATATATATTATATATATAATATATATATATCATTATATACATATATACATAATAATATATATATACTATATATTATATATAAAACTAATTACATCCAAAATCTCCTGTAATATTAAAAGAATTTAAGCCTAGAATTCTACACTATTACCTGATGAAATGTTAAAAAGAGAAAAAATCATTTCCAATTAAAAAAAAAATAACTAAACACTGTTTGAAATTAAACATTAACATAATTTTTCAAATTAAATCGCAAACACATATATCTGATTAATAGAAAAAAACCACTACTTGTACAATTTCGAGCTCCTCATAAGAATATACTTCGTTCAAATACGATTCATTTGTAAAATCAAATAAAAAGTGGATAAATACTCAAGACCATACAACTATAAGTATATATTATTAGACTAATATATATATATACAATATACTTAACTGTTATTATTTATGGGTAAAGATATTTATAACTGCCGCGCATTTTATCTACCCAATATATACTACGTATATATAATAATTATAATATTATATATAAATTATACTATATATAATATACCTATATGCCAATTATTAATCCAAGCGCAAGACATATATGGACGCACAAACCTGAGGACGACTTATGGGGTCGTCATCGACATTCAAAGTCGTTTGTACAGATACGAATTTTAACCTCAGTCTCAAAATTTTTTAAATTTTGGTTTCATTTTACTTCTTCAATTCATGGTATAACATTTATAGTGATTTAATTTTGTCAAAGTTTTAATTCATTTTTCTATTTTATTTTAACTTTTAATTTAAATTTTTTTTATTTCATTTTGATTTAATTTCCTTTTCATTTGTTTATTATTTTAACATGTTAATGAAAAGACAATGGTTAAAAGTAGTAGTAGGCGAACTAAAAACCTACAAGAAAAAGTACTGGTTAAACTTACTCGATTATACTCAGATGACGTATATCTTGAAAGCGGTTATTGTGTGTTATGTGAAATAATAAACCTACTTGTGAAAATAGATATAATGATACCCATTAATTAATACATGAAAAAAATATTTAAATACTAATTACAATACAGTACACAATGGGGCGTTGCGATCTCAATGCCCAAATTATATACTTACTACAAAACAATACTATCTTTGCTTAAATCAGATTTCGTATGAATGCAGCATACTTATCCTCAATTTACCACAACAACTACTTAAAGTTTATTATTTCACACTTTATTCTTCATACCGCTTTACCAAGCTTCTTTTTTTCAACTTGGTTGTTTTATCTCTTTTACCATCAATAGTCTTCAATACTTTTTCTAATACTTTATATTTTAATAAATACTAACTGAAAAAGGGAAAAGAAAGTAAATAAATAAATTCATTAAATTATTAAACCCTATTGTAACCTATTCTAATACTGATTTTAGTCAGTAACACTAATTAAATAAACTTTGAAGACCCTCAGATAAGTGACATCCATAGACTTTAACAAGACATCTCAACTTCCCCAAATCAAACCTATAAAAAAACATACAAAATACACATTTTTATACCTTTCTCTCTTCCTCTCTTTTTCTCGCCCTTCTTTTTCTTTTTTCCACAAACACAACTTTCGCACAATCACTATACAAAACACAAAACAACACACCCGTACTCACTTATTCACACCTACAGAAATAACACCCTAAAATACATCCTCACTTTTAAATTCACCATTTACCTCACCCTCAACATCTTCAACATCGTTGCACTGTTTCAAATAATCATAATAATCACTACCACCATCATCCCTTTTCCACTGTGCATACATCTCTTTATTCCCTTCCATCTCTTTTTCACATTAATCTTCGCTCTTACTTATTTTACATACTTACCTCTTTTTCCGTTTTACACTTCTCAATACTCTTACTCTTCTTTTTTCTTTTACCCTTACCAATAATCACCTCTTTCTTTCTAACACTCACATCTACCTTCTTGGGAGCACAATCTTTCTCACTACCTTTACTCACTACTACATCCTTTAAAACCTCATGTATCTTGTCTTCTTTACTTTCAACACTTCTACAACTATCCGTCTTCACCATCTTCTCATTTTGATTCCCCACTTCTCTTTTCACCTTCTCTGTTTCATCACCGTCATCATCCCTGTTATCCACAACACCACAACATAATCCCACCACATCTCTACATACAACCCTTTCTTTCTTCCTTTTTACCATCTACCACATCTCTAACCAAACTCACTTCTAAGTCACAAATTTTATTACGCTCCTCTAGAATACTTTCCACATCACTTACATTTGCATAAGCCAGACTACAATCTATATTAATACCTTTACTATTCCCTCTACCCATACCCCCAAGTTGCACACTGTCATCTCTCCGCACATACTCAATCAATTTCTTCGCTCTACCCACACTGTTGTTCTTCACTACCATATTCCCATTCCTACTGTCTGACGTCTTCACCTTACAGTATTTCCACAAGTGAGACCCAGAACCACATATGTCACACTTCTTCATATTACCAAATCTATTCCTTCTGTTCACACCCTCACTATACTTCCTACCATATCTCTCTCTTTCCATCCAATTAGTTCTTATCTCCTTCCTATCACTACCATACCCATAAAATACCCGTTTCTTCACTCGTTCATCGTCATATACTAGTCCCCCATGTCCTCTCCCTTCATCTGTCATCTCACTTCCCATATTCATCACTTGTTGTCCTCTACCCACACCTCGATCTCTACCACCATCCCATACATCTGGATTCTTGGGACACTCATACTCCTCACTGTCATTGCTAGGCTCATCACTATCTTTCCTTTGATTCCTATGATTTGAATACCAGCCACTACTTGATTCTTCTGCCATCTTCACTCTGTTATCACTCTTTTTTTTTTTCCTAAACCCTCACATACATTCACCAATGCATCCCGAAAAGTTTTAAACTCCCACTTTCCCTTACCACAATAAGTCAATACCATCTGCCTCTGATTTGTACCAACATTCGCTCCCTCCAATAGATTTACACATTTCATATCTGCACCCAAATCCACTTTACTCACAATCTTACACTTTTGTTCCACCAACATATCTATTCGCATATTCCCTCATTGATTCATCACTTTTTCCTTTACATAAAAGTATTCACATATCCTGTCGTATCTGTCTCTCTGCTTCTCTTTAGCATACTTTTCATCCAACTTTTCTATAATTGCATTCATACCTTCCTCTTTACCTAACGACTTCCAATCCAACATACATACACATTCGAATGCCTTAGCACCCAAACTCAATAGAATTTCATCCACAGGTTTTTCACTCTCTTCACCACATGCGTCATACCATACCTTCAATTTCATTTTCCACGTATCAAACTCCATATTCATTTATCCATCAAACTTGGGACACGCCTGACGAACACTTCTTTCCACCACTTCTACTCTCTCTCACTTTATC
The DNA here is from genome assembly GCA_015478945.1 of Trachelipus rathkii. Taxonomy (NCBI): domain Eukaryota; kingdom Metazoa; phylum Arthropoda; class Malacostraca; order Isopoda; family Trachelipodidae; genus Trachelipus; species Trachelipus rathkii. The sequence goes on from JABUQX010044785.1 coordinate 40,288, forward strand.
ACCACCACCACTACCCTCACCTTCTTTATCCATATTTCACCACTAACCAAAAACTTTCCTACCAGACACTAGTATAGGCAACACCCCTGATCGACTTATAATTATTCAACAAATTATTCAGTAAGTTTACTCGAATATTAATTAAACTCTTGAGTGTTTGATCAATGATATAGATTAAAATTATTATAATGAATACTGAGAACATAATAAATTCTGAGAATAATTATTTTCCATATTTAAATATAATTATTATTCCTACCTTAGCTCATACCCAGAATGCTGTCACATTTTTTAATATAGAATTTATGATTGCCACGGAGATATCCACATCTATGGCGCATTTCGGCCATTACTTTTCAAAAAATTTATCAAGTTTATCGACTCTATTATATTTCTTATAAACGTACTTTTGTTTATATTAATTATGACCTTCGTGAATGTAACCATTTCTATTTTTAAGAAGCATACTAACAACACCATTATCACTAACAACCTGGCCATACGATATCCACTATTAATCGCTATATATATTAGTAACGACCTGTAGCAGTATAACTCCATAATTAATGCGACTCATTAATATTAATACAATTTATTTTTTTCTTTCTCCACCCTCATTATCCCAATCATTTGTTTTCAAATGTACAAGATTTGATCCTAACATTATCCTAGTCGGTTCTCGCTCATGCCGCTGCCATTATCAATTACCTGAAGCAAGCTTTTTCCTGCATCCGAAATAATTAGTTTTATTTCCGTGGCTCCGGCATCGAACTGCATTCTCTCAGCACATTCTTTCACCGTCACGCCGCTAATAACTTCGCCAGCATAAAGATTATATCATTCTCTTACTAAATTATACACAATTAAACTATTCACCCTATAGACCTCTCTTTTTATATATTTTATATACTTTATATACTCTACTTAAGTTAACTCAAAATAATAATAATTTTATCTTAACTCATATATGTTAAACGGTGACTTTAAATAAGGGGTTACAATCTTGATAATTACATATACTCTAAAAATTATCTTACGAATTTTTAAGGAATTCTTTATCAAGACATCTCCTTCGTCAACATTTACTAACGTCGATTGATTTTTGTTCTCACTACTAAAAACTTCTCCAATAATTACACAATAACATCTAACAAACTAGTCATACAAAGCACTATAATAAATATAGCTTAATATATAAAAAAATAAAATACAAAAAAATATAATTTTGTTTATTATATTGTTTATTTAAAAAAAATGGTTTTATGGGTATTTATTTAAATATAAATAATCATATTTTATATTTATTTACCACATAGACTATACTTAATTATATATAATATGTATATATATATATAATAATATTAAGTATATATTATATATAATAATTTAAATATAATATATATAATATAATATTAATATAATTATTAAATATATAGGTCCTATATAATATGGGTTTATTTGTGTAGGATGAAATCTGAAGAGTTAAAGTTATTGGAGAGGATTGGTAGAAAGATTTGGAAGGGTGTGATAAAAGAGATGTTAGGTTTGAAAGTAAAACGTATAGATAAAGAGTAAGGTTAATTTTAGTAATATAAATGAGTGTTAGATAGACAGTTATCCTCGGTGTGAAGTTAGCTATTAATATGGTGAGCGCTAACTGGAACATTTTAAGTGACTGAGTTTAAAATAATATATATATTTATATATATAATTATATATAATATATATTATATAAATATATATTAAATAATTTTATAATATATATTATATATATATAATAATATATTTATTAATATAATGATAATTGGCAATAATACACTAAACATAACTTTTGGGTCTCATCTCAATTATATGGTATTATATGGATTATCTAGCTCTCGGCAATATTTCTACCTTTCTTCTTATATTTTATCTCTCTTTATTTTCTGGTTTTCCTATATAGTTGTTGTAGATGACAACTGTTTATCCCACAAACCATTAAATAATGACATTTCGCAGTACTCTACTCAATCCAACTATGTTCATGTCAGATATAAAAAATTGGTATTTCGTTCATAAGAGTTTTCAGGCATTACTATTTTGATGAGATACCTTATAGTTATTTGATTAGGTCGTACGTTATTAACCTAAGTCTGGTGATAATTATTGTGATTTTACTATTATTTATTATTATTATTTATTATCTATTTTAATATTATTAAATATAGATATAGATAGTTTGATGCTTATAAAAATATATTTACAGTATACTATTAAAATATATATATATATATATATATATATATATATATATTATATATATATATATTACTATATATATATATATATATATATATATAGTATATATATATATGTTAGTGGTAATCGATATAGGTGATGAACATGATTATGTAATGCCGAGTGTAGTAGCGGTAAGCTTGTGAATTGCTCAGGAAGAGGGGATACGGCTGGTGCAATTAAATCCTTGGGTGGATCGGCTAATATAATAAATTAGTATGAATATCTTAAGTCTAAGCAGTATGTGACTACAGTTTCATGAGAGCATGGAGACTAGAAGTATATTTGTTACTACTATGTGTATAAATGTATATAATATTAGATGAAGATAATTAAAAAACTGATGAGAGGTATTCGTGAAAATGCCCTAGTTATCTATTAGTATGAGTAGAAAATTATCTGGATATAATTATTTTATAAGAGGGGTGCGTTGTTGGTGTGAGAAGAAACAATCTTTCCAACAGTTATCATATTATATTAAATAAAAAATTGGTCTACCCTATGAAAAAAAGTAGTACAAATAGTGTGAGAATTGAAAACTAGTACAATTATCATTAAATGCTAATGTGACAGAACTGAGTACATTAGTTGTAGTATAAATGAGATGGATCGGCATAGCTCCTGGTATATGCGATATATACCATTTGGCGTTATTGTAAGGGTGAGTGTGTTTGGAATCGACTGGCTGGAGACCGAGAAAAAGTGATTGAGTCAGCAAAAGAATGTCTTGAGGAGAGAAATGTGGGTTTGGCAAAGGCGGGCGAGAAAAAATGTGTATAATAGGAGTAAATAGCAGGAGTTTGTGAGGGTGTATGGTTTATGGCCCACCCTGGCAAAATAATAATAATAATTTGGCGAGATGCCATAGTGAGGGTCCGTTCGCGGTCCCGTAATAGCTCTAGGGTGAGACTTTTCTGTGCGGCGGTTCCCACTAAAAAGGTATAAAAAAGGGAGGTAAGGCTGGGCTTTCTTTTCGACTTGTCATATTCTTACTACTACTTTTCTGTTTCCTGGATACATGTTACGCACCTTACCCCCAGTTTGGGGGGAAAAAAGGAAGATTATAACATAATATTATATAATATATTATATATAAATATATATATATATATTATATATATATATATATATATATATATATATATAATATATATTCTATATTATAGGCCTATATATATATATAATATATTATATATATCATATATAATATATATATATATATATAGTATATATATATATTATATATATAGTAATATATATCATATTATTAGTGTATGTATGTATGTATGTACTGTATGTACTGTTGCCTTTCTTATATGATATATAATAATATTATATTATATATATATATATATTATTATATATATATATATATTATTATATATTATATATATATATTGCACATACTTTTAACTTCATAACTGGAAATTTTTAGAATACATTTTATAAAGATAATAATATCAATACGTAAGGAAAATGATAAAAGAAAAGAAATATTCGGCAAGCGTAAAATGCCAAAAGTACTTCCAAGTACCAAGCACAAGTACCAAGTAACAAAACGGCTCAAGTACAGTACATAGTACAAGTACAGTGTTTTAGAATGCAAGTAAAAGTACGAAGTACAAGTACTCCAAAAAATGTACTTAATGTAGCAAGTACAAGTACAAGTCTTGTACTTGAACCCAACCCTGATATATATATATATATAATATATATATATATATTATTAATATATCTTATATTATATATATATATATATATATAGTTATTATATATATATATATATAATAATACTATTATATAATATGATAATATATATTATATATATAATATATATATATATAATATTATTTATATATATATATATAACTATATAATATATATAGCTATATTATTATTATAATATATATTAATATATATATATATATATAATATTATATAATATATACTATATTAGTATAATATATATATATATAAATATATGTTTTTGACAAGTCGTTATATAAAATTGCAGGAATGCAGAAATCAGAAGAAGAGGTAAAGGAAAGAGAAAAGGAATTATATATCTGGAGAACATTTTTACCATCTGGTTTTGAGAAATAAAAAAAGATTTGTTTTTCAGGAATTTATACAGTAAACAAGTGGACATTGAAGATATGAAAAATCAGAAATTAAAAAAATTATTTCTATTAAAATATTTCGATTTTAAATTCATTAAGTCTCTTAAAAATTATTATTAAATTTATGATTTTAAACTGAGGCTTGTTGCATTAAATCAGATAAAACCTCTTCTTTTCGCAAAGCGTAATCTTTTTTGGCAATATTTCGAAATTTGGATATGGATACGTAGACCTTCAAATCTACGCGTAAAGGGTGAACTTCAAATGAGCACATCCAGGACTTTACCTGTGGAAAGCGTTATTTCAAACAATCTTCTAAGGACTGGGAACCCCCTCAGATGTTTGGTTTTTCTTCCCATGAAGGGGTACACTTGTATATTGTACAAGTGTTATATTTAGTGCTAATAATGTTAGAGTTAATGGTGATAGTGCTGATAATTAGTGATAACATGTTATTGATAACAGTGTTAGAGTTAGTGAAGGTAGTAATTTTAATGTTATCACCGTTAATGTTAGTGAAAGTAATTAAGAATGCTAATATTGGTAATGATATGTATATTTGTATGTATTTGGTGTGTAAGTAGGTGTGTGTATACGTATATATTTTTGTATATGTATGTGTGTGTATGTATTTATGTATGTGTATGTATATATATATGTATGTATGGATGTATACATATGTATGTATACATATGAGTGATGGTGTTATCTATAATAATATATATATCAATATATATATATATATACTATATATATATATAATATAATGATAAATATATTATATATATTATATAAATATATATATATATATATATATATATATATAATATATATATTATATATATATATATAATATATAATATATATATATATATATTGTTTTTTATTTTTATATTATTCGCCACCGTCTCCCACATAACTGCTGGGTGGTGTCGGTTGCATATTGGGAATGCTGTTGTCTTATTTGCTATGTTGAAGGTTATTCAATAATTGTAACCCTTGACAGAACTTTCCATGAACTATTCTTCTCCAAGTGATCCTATCACGCGTTAATCTATTTCCTGCATCTATACTAATCCCCTTTGCTATTAATAGCTCCTTTACTACATCAGCCCACCTTTATTTGGGTTTGCCCCTTCTCATATTGCCTACCACTTCGGACCTTAAATCCTTTTTAGTCAATCTATTGTCCTTCAATCTGATCACGAGGCCATACCATCTTAGTACCTCTTTATTTGGTTTTTCCATCAGACATGTCTCCTATCGGCACATATCCCTTAACTTTTTTAATACATTTCATAATTCTACTATTCCTTTACTACCAACAGACTATCTACGTAAAAGCCTTTCATTTCTAAACCCCACGTCTTTTTTTTTCATTTTTTTGTTGTTTAAATGCCCCACGTCAGCACACCATACAGAACAGTTGGAACAAAATACACTCAAACAATTTAATTTTTACCCTCCTTGTTAAATTTCCATTTTTCCAGAATACTCTAAGAGTACTTAATGCTCTTTCATCCTCAGCAACCCTATGATGAATCTCTTCTTTCATGCCTCGAAAGCCACAATATCCTTTATTAAGTATCTAAAAACTGTAGTCTCTGCTAGGCTTTCCTTGTTCATCTTTATGTTATCAAACAAAGATTGAGAATCGTCTCATTTGGGTTTTGTACTAATTTTCATATCTTTAATTTTGGTTGGATTAAGTTTTAATCCTTTTCCTTGCCACACTCGTTCAAACTCAAGCACCAAATCACGCAGTTTTTCTTTTGTATCGGCAACTAACACATAAGTGGCAGTAAAAGGTAAGATACTTATCTCCCAATTACCCTCATTCAGATTCATATCAGCTGCTTTCCCAATTCTATCCATACCCTTAACTACACTCTCTATAAAGATATTAAACAACCATGGAGACATAACATACTTTTGATTCCTAACAGAAGCCTGCCACCAATACCATAAATCATCAGCACCTTTCACACAGTTTCCTTAATAATCCTATCATACGCCTGTTGCAAATCCATAAAACCTAAATACAATTTATTCTTCTTCTCTTTCATTTCCTCAATTATTTGTTTCAATGTAAAGATTTGATCCACATATCCTCTACCACTTCTAAACACACCTTGTTCTTCATCAATCAGCCGCTCAGTCATTCGACGCACTCTTTCGACCAAAAATACCAGCATATATCTTCCCTACAACACTCAATAAATTAATTTCCCTATAATTTCTGAAGTTATCTATAACCCTCTTACCCTTATATAAGGGTAGTATTACTGATCTCTTTAATTCCCTCGGAACTATACTCTCCATAAACGCTTTGTTGCAAAACTTCCAAATCCAATCAATCACCATCTCGCCACCGACCTTGATCATTTCACTCGTAATTTCATCTATACCTGCAGATTTACAATAAATTCATCCCCAAAATACCTATTCTTTCTTGCACTTACAAACCCACACACATTCGCTATCACCTCTTCATTATTGCCATTGTTATGCAGATTTTCAAAGTGTTCCCTCCACACTGTCCTCACATCCATTTCATCAGTTACGAAGACCATCCTTGTTCATTATTCTAAGCAGATTTCCTTCATTCTCATTCTTGACCTTTCACACCTTCCTTCCAGAAGAGCTTCCTATTCCCTTGTAAATCCATATCCATCCCTATCCAAACTGTTCAATTCCCTCTTTATTCCTTCTACGTATGCATCTTTTAGTATTCCTTTTTTCCTCCTTATATAATTCCAAACATCTTTCTTTGAGACCTCATCATTCGCTTTAAGTACATTTACCACAGTTCTTTTTTACTTTTAACCATTGCATCAAATCTTCATTCCACCACTCACTGTTAACATTCTTACTTCCTGCTTTAGCAAAACCACATACTTCTTTTGCACTACTAATAACAGCTTTCTTCATATGCTTCCTGATATGTTTAGTTTCAGCTTGTTCACTTTCAACTGATTTATTTGCCAGTTCTCTTAAATACTTATCCTTATTACCTTGTTCACTTAACTTCTCACTCTTAATTCTACCCACTTCCTTCCTTTTCACCTTCCTCTCCATCCAAGCCGCCACCAACTTAATTTTATTTAAGATAACATAATGATCCGATAATCCCATTCCCAACCTTCCCACTGATTTAACATCCAACACATATTTCAGCATCTCCTTCACAAACACAAAATCAAACAAACTTTCACCTCGATATTATCTCTACCTACATCAATTCTTGTATACTTATGAATACTCTTGTGCTTAAAGAAAGTATTACTTACACACACATACTTCTCTCCTCACAGAAATCAATCAGCTTCCTACCATTTTCATTTTCTCCAGACACCCCAAAGCCACCTGTTATAACATTACTTTTTCGTAACCTATCATAACATTTAGGTCACCCAACACAATCAATCTGAAGTTCCTAAACACCCCATCCAAAACATTATTCAGATTATCCAATTATATATATATATATATATATATATATATATATATATATATATATATATATATATAATATATATATATAATTATTATATATATATATATATATATATATATATATATATATATATATAGGTATATATAGTATATATATACTATATATTGATATATATATATTTCCTCTACCAGGAAGTGATTTTTTCATCCTGGTCAAGCCCGCAGCGTCTTTCTCCCAGACATCCTCTGCTGCTAACTATCCTCTTCTCTTTTAGCACTCATCATTTTTGGTCGCTGACATCTTTTCCAGAGAGTCCTCCACCGCTCGCGCCATCTGCTTCTTTCTTCCCCTTGGTCTTCTGGCCTCTGGTGTCCATTCCCATCTTCTTTTCCGGCATTCTGTCCTGCTCCATCCTCTCCAGATGTCCCCACCATCTTAATCTCCCCACATCCATCTTCAGTATCATCTTCTTCACACCTATAATCTTCTCTAAATTAACTTCATTCCTTATTCGTCTCTGCCTACTCTTTCCATCATAGTTCTTAATACCTCTCATAGCTCGCCGCTTGTAATTAATACTCTCGCTCTCTCTCGTTGTTGTTCCATGAATTTCCGCTCCGTACAGCAGCGTCTGAGTCAGTATTCTGTTAAAAATCACTTTTTTAACCTCTATTCGATGTTTTATCTTTCAATCATGGGGGTATACCGCTTTCATAACTATCCATACTTTTCCATTCGTCGCGTACTCTCCTCCACTTTCCTCCCCTTCTGCTAAATATCCTCCGAGAATAATTGCAGGTATTTTACGCGCCTTCAAGATCCTCCCTCTCACCACCATCCTCATCCCCGTCCTCATTCCTCCTGGTTTTGTTAATAATCCTCTGTCTTCTGCTACGTTCATATGACCTCATCCCTGCTTCCTCAACTCCTCCGTAAACAACTCCACCACCTCTCGAATCGTCTCCTCTCTCTCGCTTCAACATGCCAGATCGTCCGCATATGCCATTATCCCCTTCAAATTCTTCCAGTCTCTCCCTCACTTTCCTTATCACACGTCTAAATATAATGTAAACAGCAGTGGAGATACACCACGCCTGCTTCACTCTTGTTTTTACTTCAATACACTATCGTTCTGCACTTAGTTTGTTACACTACATACACACTTCCTCTATATACTTTGTATTGCCATTCTTTAATCTCACCGCCTCAACTCCATAATTCCTCTCTATAGCTCTCCAGAGCTTTTTCCTTGGCACGGAATCAAATTGCCTTTTGCAGGTCGATGAACGCTACAAAGACTCTCTTGCATAATTCCACATCTGTTCCTCCGAAACCATTTCTTCAGCGTTGAATATAAGGAGGTCCGGTCGTTTCCTCTCCTCTTCCATACCCGTACTGTTCTTCTCCGAGTCTCGGCTCTACTTCTCTCTCAGCCTCCTCTCGCAATGATTCCTTTCGTATATTTTTTTGCCAGATGGTCATCAGTGAAATGCCTTCTATAATTTTACAGTTTCCTGGCTTATCCCCTTTTACCTTTATTATCGTTTTATTATTGCTTTGCCCCACGCTTATTCGGCACTCCGTCTTGTTCCCTCTCATTCTCGGAAAATCTTGTCGGAACTTTATAAACTGATGATTCTCCTCTCAGCTCCTCTCCTCGCTCCACCACCACTTTCCAACAGCCACCCATCCTCTCCTGGGCTTTACCTTCTTCATCCTTTTTATAGCCTCATCATAATTCTTCTACCGTATCTCTCCGCCTGTCCTCGCTCCTCCCTGGTCTGATCTACAGCTTCTCCATCCTTGTTCTTTGTATTGCTACCTTGAGTTAGGCAGCACTTCAATAGTATTCGTGTCCATGCTATCATTTCTTTCTTCCGGTCTCACAAGAATCTCTCCGTTTCTATCCTTTATATTTCTAGTTACGGTTTTTGGTTTTCCTATACGCCTTCGCCATCTTAAATAGCTTTTCTTCCCTTTGCCCACATCTCTCGTTATTTCTCCTGCATTCTCTCCGCCTCCATCTTTTTTGCCCTTCCTCTTTATTCTCTCTGCCTCATTCCTTGCCTGTACATATTCTTCCCTTGCTGCCGCTGTTCTTCTTTTCAGCCACTTCCTCAATTTTCCCTGTTTTTTTACTTTAATTGCTTTTTTCACTTCTTCTTCGTTCACCATGGTGTATTGTCTCTTCCTAGTACCTCTACCCATGCTTTTACGGCAAGAGACCGACCTGAGCAGGGTTAATGACATCCTGCAAGTCTTCGTTTTCTTCTTCATTCCTTAGGGTTTCCTGCATTTCCCGTTCATAATTTCGTCTCGTTTCTTGTTCTTCTAACTTCTCCACTCTGATCACTGCCCTCTTCTGCTCATTTACTCCTCCCTCCCCTCTTATCTTCATGTCCGCCACCACCAGTCTATGATCCGCATCTAAGGACACTCCCGGGATCACCTTTACATTCTTAACCATCCTTTTTTCGGAGACTATCTTGTAGTCTATCACCGATTTTTGATCGAATTGTTGCGTTACCTGATTCCATCTGTACCTCGTTAAGATGTGAGACTCTCTGTGCTTGAAAAACGTGTTCATTATTTTTAGGTCGTTTCTCACACAAAAATCAATCAACGCCTCTCCCTCCATGTTTCTTGTATCCTCTCCAAATGGTCCCAATACTCTCTCCATCTCTCTTCTCTTTCCTACTCTAGCGTTGAAATCTCCCATCAACAAGCACCTCTCCCCCTCCTCCTCCACCCCCACCTCTTCCTCCATCAAGTCCATAAATCTAGTTTTTTCCTCCTCTGAGTGCCCCTGTTGTGGTGCATATATCTGGTATATTCTATATTTTATCCGGCCTATCTTCAATACGCACATCATCAACCTCTCATTTATAATTTTTACTTTCTGTATACATGGGTGGACAAGTCCTTTGTCCCAACTATAATTCACACATGCTTTCTATTCTTTCTCTCAGACCCCCATATACTCAGTAACAATATCGGCTGTTCTCCCATTTTCTTTACACCCTCCGCTACACCCTTCGAACTCTCACATTCTCCGCCTCCCCACATATCTTATCTTTTCTCCTCCTTCATGATATCTATTATCTTCTCCTCTTTATCTCCATAGGTACCCAAATTTATCGTGGCACACCTATAAATTGCTTAAAAGTGGTTTTCCTGATTTCCTTATTCCGCTAAATCTCGCGAAGTCGTCGTCCGTAAAGTTCTGTCCGGTCTTCCCCGAGGCTCGCGTTGGAGTTCTGCAAGCAATTTATTTTCGGGAAGGTGGCTTGGTCTGTAGGCCTATCCTTTCTAGCCCTAATTATCCTTTAGGCCGAGGACACCTTTGGTTCTATTTGGTAGTTCAGGTTGATGATTTTTTTAGGATGTTTTTTTCTCCACCACTGATTATGATATAATATATATATATATAATATATATATATATAATATATAATATATATATATATAATATATATTAATATATATCTTATATATATTATATATTTTATATATATATATAATATGCTGTTTGAAAAATTAATTAAAGCTTAAAAGGTTTATAAAGTGCTAAGAAATTATTATATAATAAAATGCGAGGTTATTAGAACATTTTAAAGTTTATGAACTAAAAGGTTATAAAAAAATAACCCAATAAAACCTTAAATTATTAAAGGTAGGTTATAAAAGCAAAATTATGAAGAATAAAATTTCAAAATTAAAGAAATAAAAAATATTTAAGAACAAAGAAATAAATGCTCACAAAAAATAAAAATTTGAACTGAAATTAATTGTAGAAAAAAATATTGAAGGTCGATCCAAAAATCGTAATTTGTCCTTTTCTCTATGAAAACAGCTCTTTAAGTGCCCGAATGAGTGTAAACTGGTGTGTGAGGTGTGTGTGTGTGTAGAAGCGTATATGTGTGCAGGTATATATGTGTATGAAGATGCATATGTGTGCGCGAACTTGTTAGAGTGCTTTTGCTTTTAACAATCCAATATATTTTTTTATTTCAATCTTTTGACTTTCTTTTCCCCCTTCCTAAGTAAAAACTGTATCAGTGAACTATTGAACAATATAATATATATATATATATATATATATATATATATATATTAGTATATATTATATATAATATATATAATATATTCTAATATATATATATATATATATTATATATTTATATATATAATATATATATTATATATTATATCTATATTCTATATATATTTATATATATATTAATATATATACTATTATATATATATATATATATATATATATATATATATATATATATATATATTATAATAAATATATATAAAGAAGTCTATATTAGAAAAGCTTTAATATAAATATATTATATATATATATATATATAGTATATAGATAGTATAGTATATATATATATATATATTATATATATTATATATATATATATATATATATATATATTATATATATATATATATATATTTATCATTATATATATATATATATGCTATTATATATTATATTATATATATATATTTTAATATATATCCTTATATAATATATACTATTAAAAATCGATCTATGTGAGTGAAAAATGAATTTTATAGGATACACAACTCTTAATTAACACCGAACCAACAGGTAGGAAAAAAAGTTTTTTAAGAAATAGTCAAATTTACGACAGTTAAACTGAATTAATAAATGTTATGTGTTTTTAATGCAATTAAGTATAATAATAAATTGGAATTTCCACCTTGGTGAAAGGAACAAACAACTTACTTGTTGAAAAACTGAAACTTCATATTCTAGTCCTGATTTCGGATTTGAAATTGTTATTTTCAACACTGGTGCTATCAGTGTCAGTTTCACCGGCTTCTTAGCATAGGTAGAAATAATTCCTAACAATACGTATTGTCATTAACGTATTTTCGATAATAAAGTTGAATTTGAATCTTAAGCGTTAGTTATTGAAAAAAAAAGAGTTACTAAAGAGTTACTAAAAGTTACACAAAAATCACATTATATAAGGCCTTAGTGATTATAAGTTTTAACACCTTTTTCAACGTTAACACTTAATGCAATCAAGTAGGAAGTTCTTTTAGAAAACATCCACTTCTTTTTAACGACTTAACGATAAACAAAATTTGACCTTTAATTTTCAGGACGAGTTCGATTAGCGACTTAACAGCACAAGGTTGCCACGAAAAAGCTTTTTTGATTTTGGAATCAATTATTCCAGCATATTCAACTCCAGCTATTTAGAAGTTCCTCAAAAAGTGTTCCGGGTTTCATGATTCCAACTATTTACCATTTAAAAAACACATAAATCTTTTACAGAATAAATATAGTTGGCAAAAGAGTTAATATTGGGGAAGATGCATACGAATTTGAGACCAAAGCGCATATTGCACAACGGAGCAACTTTCATTAACGGACGAAGTTATTTTAAAGCTCTTGATTCGCATTCGCTAAATTGAAAATACTGATTGGAGTTAATTTCAATTAAGATGTTTCGAACGATTTTTTCTCACCCTATCCTTCATAGTAAAAAAAACAAAACAAAAAGAATTTGATTAATCAGAACTCTGGATGATTCCGATTTCCGATTCCGATTCATATACCGATATTTCAAAAATTTTCGGAAACGGTGCTACTAATTAGCTGCTTTCCCCTCCTGGGGATACGGACAATGATTTGCAAAAAACCGCGGGGAGTATCATTAAATTGTGGTGGGGGCATGGAATTGTTACTTGCTGAATGATGGTGGTAGTGGCGACCATTGAATTTTGATACGCAGAACTATTTGCCTTGGAAATTGACTTGTTTCCACTGTGTGTGTTAATGATAGCTCTAAGGGAATAAATGCTTTAATTGGGGTAAACAATTCATTTGAACTCCGAGCGAGTTCGAACCTGGACGGAACGCACCTTATTATCATTCTCTCTCCATATACAGTAAGACAGTTGAATAATGCCGGTCATTGGCCAATATGTCGCTCTTTGACCGGACTTTTTATAAGTACGATGTCTCCTACTTTCACCCTATTTTTCCATGAGACTTGATAGAGGTCTTTTCCCATCTCTCTCAAACTTAATAAATACTCATTATACCACCGAGTCCGGAAGTCTTCGAATATTTCAGTAGATCGTTTAAGGGATTGGATTAGTTCTTCTCTTGAAGGGGAATCGGTAGGAATGGGCTCGTTTAATACGATACTTGAATTAGCTAACGGTTTTAAAAAACAGTTAGGAGTGAGAGGCACTATATCATTATCCGAAGATGTATATGTTAATGGCCTCGAATTGATAGCATTAGCAATGTCTGCCAATGCTGTTGTGAAATCGAAATATTCCAAATTTTTACGTCCAACAGTCTTATAGAGACAATTTTTAACAGTCCGAATTGACCTTTCCCACATACTTCCCATCCAAGGGCTGTATAGGGGAATGCGGATATGTTTAATGTGATTTTTACGCAAAAATTCGGAACCCACCTCTGATACAACAAACTGCTCGAGAGCATCCGCACCTTTATTAAAAGACCGGGCATTGTCGCTATATAAAAATTCAGGGACTCCAAACCTAGCCACAAAGCGTTGGAACGATTGAACGAATGCCCTAGCAGACATATCTGGGATAAGATCCAAATAAACACAACGAATATTGAGGCAGGTGTAAAGAAGAATATACATTTTTTGAGGTTGGGTGGACCCTTTAATTTTAATGAAAAAATGTTTAGTAAAATCCACTCCAACATTTGAGAAAGGACGATAGAAATTGACTTGCGCTTTTGTGAAATTAGTAAATTTCGGATAAGAATAAGAAAAGCTGTTGAATTTTGTACAAGTCACACATTCCGATAAAACTCTTCTTATTGTATGACGAGCTGAAGTTATCCAGTAGCCCTTTAAACGAATGAAGGTCAAAGTTGCTTGAATGCCCAGATGTTTACAAGAAACATGTGCATCTCTGACAATCAGGGTGGTAAGATGATGGGACTTGCCAAGGACTACCGGATTGACTATCTCAAAACTATAGTAGTTAGTGCGAGACAACCGTCCTTTACTTCTTATAAGACCCAAATCGTCCAAAAAGAAGTTCAGGCGAGAAACTAAATCAGGTGGTTTTGAAGAAGTTGATCCCGATTGAATCTCTCTCAAAAAACGAAGTTCGACAGGAAAACTTTCTTGTTGCATAATCTTGAGCAAGAAAAGTCGAGCTTTCCTATCATTTTCAATAGGATCGATGGAAGATGTGCCGAATTTGTAGAGTAAAGCACATACTCTTAACAAAGTTGAAAGGGAAGAATACTTGGTCATGTCAATAATAGGAGGAGGTGGGGCTTGAATGACTGTGAAGGTAGTTGAAAGCCCTTCCTGTACACTCCTAGTTTGCTGATAACTAGGCCTAATCACTTGGTCGTGTTAGCCAAGAAGCTGGTCCATTCTTGTGCATAGTTCGCGCGAGGCTTCTTCAGTGATTCGCGACAGGACAAGACCACGAGTTTATAAAACCGACCTGCAGGGTTTTCATGGACTGTTTGAACGTAAGTTTAAATGAGATGCAGGGTATTAAATTAAATTATCGTTTTCCTTCTCATAGATGAAACCATAGCTTAAATGTCCTGTATACGATTCCGAACGAAAATTTGTTTTGTCCTGCTACCTCCTCCAGCTACCCATGCAAGAACGATTTGGGAGTCAGAGAAGACGTTGACCTTACTAAATTCAACCTCTTGTAGGCTAGTCACGATCTGCGGAAGGCATTTAAGCGCCAGAAAGATGGATAAAAGCTCTAAACAAGGAAGGGTTTTTCCCTTGAGAGGAGCTACTTTAGATTTGGCCCACATTAACGAAGGACCTTGTTCTGGGGAGGTGATGTAAGCCGCAAATCCATAGCTCTTTGAACTAGCATCGCAAAAGATGTTAAGGGTTGCATTAGTCGATGAGGTATCAAAACAAAAACGATTGAACGATAAACTCTTAAGAGAGTCAAGATCGGCCCTTAATTTTTCCCAATCCTCCTTTATTTCAAGATCGATAGAGTCATCCCAACTCATTTGTTTTTCCCATATACGCCTCATCAAAAGTCGACCTCTCAATGTGACAGGAAGAAACAAAGAAAGAGGATCAAAGATTTTATTAACTTGAGAGAGCAGATCTCTTTTTGAACTGACTGATGATAACTCAAAGTCTGCGAGTCTCAGGGTGTCATTACCAGGATGGTAAAGGTAACCTAGAACTTTTTCCTCTTCGCAGTTATGGGAAGAAAACATGTTATCCTGTTTTATTTGAGCCTTGAGATCTGAATGGTTAGTGTTCCAAGAACACAAGTTGAATCCTCCTTCCTTCATTCTTTGAACTGATGTGGTGTAAATGTTTCTCAGTACTTCTGGGGACGAGTGAGTGTAAATAAAATTATCTACATAAAGATTATTTATCAGAAGACGAGAGACTAAATCATAAGGATAGCTATTCTGAATGTGGTGTCTAATAACAGCTCCCAAAATGTAGGGAGAAACAGCAAGTCCGAATATGATGGTTGCGTACCGATAAGTAACAAGCCTGCCATCTTCTTCCCAGAAGAAACAAAACTTGTTACGGTCACTTTCTTGCTTGAGATAGATTTGTAAGAAAGCTTTAGAAATGTCCGCAACAACCACATATTTATTGGTTCTAAAAGCTAAAAGAAGACGAAGAAGGGGAACCAACAAATCTATACCTGGATAACAGGCTTGATTAAGGGAAGGAGCTCCTTTTGTACGAAGACTGCAATTGAATACAGGTCTTATCTTAGTTGATACCTGATCAGCCATTCTTATGACAGGCCTGTGGGGAACCCATCCAGATGTATGGAAGTCCTTCGGAGATACTTTGATGATTTCAATTATGCCGTTTTTCAGCTGCTCTTTAAAGACATCACTGTATGCTTTGTCGAGTCCCTGATTGTTGAGACGATTCTTGACTCGTTTTAGTGTACTTAAAGCAACATTATAGTTGGATGGAACTTGATGCAGCAAATCCTGAATCCAAGGGATTTCGATGTGGTACTTTCCATCGATAAATTGAATGGAGTTGTGGAATTTAGTTATAAATTCTTTGTCGGTAGTACCATAATCTTTTTCTTCCTGAATTCCCATGGACTCCAGACTGTACAGATGCTCCAGACCAAGTTCAGTATCCTTTTGATTCGAGGAAAGATCGATGACATCAGGGTAGGAAGGATGGGGATCTAGGATTGAGTTTACGAGGGTTTGAGGAGCGTTGACAAATTGGTAGGGCAATGAAGAGACAGACATTGTTAGTCATGAATCTTCCTCATCATGTTCTCGTGATGAGTTAACAGACTGCTTTCTGTACAGAAAGTCTTTTTGATGTGGAAGAAGAATGAGTTATCAGCTACTTTGTATTTTGACGAAATTCTACAAATAGCAGATGCCAGTCCATTAACAGTAAAACCCACATCTAAAGAAGGGTCTACAAGAACAGGAATTGATATAAATGAATCACAACAACAGTTGAGATCCAAATTAGTTAAATAAGAGGAACGACACCCTGCCTCCCGATGAAGGTTTTTGAATGGATTGTTCCAATCCTTCGGTAATTTGCTTCCAATTGATGTCGATTTATTGAGCATCTTGGCTAGCATAAGGTTTCTCATGTGAACCTAAAGTCAATTAATGAATCGCTCGACACAGGCACAGACTTCGATTCCTTTATGTAGTGATCATTACTTGTGATGGTGATAGGTTAGGTAGATTTGGGCTGAGGCAGTATGACGTTCCGGTAATTGATACTGCAATTCGTGGTTGCTAATTACCAGAATTAATTTACGATGTCTTCATCGGCATCTTTTGCCGAAATTGTTTGTTCCGAGTGTTGAGTCGAAGTTTAGTCAGATGGAACAGAGCGGAGCTTGTTAAAGAGATGCTTTCTATCTCATTGCATTTAGCAAGGGTACTTAAAGGTTGAAGTGTGGTTTTTTTGGGGCTATT
>JABUQX010044786.1:0-5000 GCA_015478945.1 Trachelipus rathkii
CGTGTAGCGCACAGTTGAATCAGGGGCAGGTGTTTAACCGTTTCGTATTTATCGTGAAACGCTTTCGCGTTTTCGTGCGCCGCGCTTCAATGCAGATTTTTTTCTAGCGTTCCCTCCTTTACAGTTGGAGCTCCATTCTATTCTATACAGATTCCCCTTATTCTTATTCTTAACTTTTGCTCACTTCACGTGCAAAAGAACTTCCTATGCCACATAAGTCCCCATCCTTCTTTCAAACTATTCATTTTACCTCATTTTTCCTCATACGTTTGCAACCTTAACTCTTCATTTTTCTGCCATATATTTCCAAATACCTCTCTTTTGAGGCCCTTATCATTGGCTTTTTGGCCCGCATTCAACCAGCGCCTCTTGCTACTTTTAACAGCGCCATCACCTCTTCATTTCACCGCTCAGACAATGCTGTTTTGCTTCTCTGCTACCACATCACATACTCTTTGTACCTTACAGCTGAAGGCTTCTGTTTTCATTGCTTTCAGGCCAAATCAGTTTGTCTTCTTCTTAGCTCTTCTGGTTATTTTAGGCTTCATTTGGCTCTCTTTTATTATTCACTTTTACTCTTTACTATCTTGTTCTTTACACTTATTACAGTCTTTGCTCTTTCTTCAAACTACTAACTATGTGCATGAAAAGCTGGCTGATCAGACATACTATCATTATGACTTTTTCTTTGTTTAGAACATATCGCGCTTAATATTTCATTCTTTAACAGAAATAAATCTTACACTTTATCAATACCATATTACCACTAACTCTGTCACCATAAATACGTTCTTTATGTTTTGAAAAGTATAACTACAAATACGCTCT
This sequence comes from Trachelipus rathkii, assembly GCA_015478945.1. NCBI lineage: Eukaryota > Metazoa > Arthropoda > Malacostraca > Isopoda > Trachelipodidae > Trachelipus > Trachelipus rathkii. The sequence continues at coordinate 829 of JABUQX010044786.1, forward strand.
TACTCAAAGAATCAAGAACACTAGACCTTTGTAGCTGTTTCTTACCGTCACTTTAAAGCCACCTGTAATATCCCTCTTTTGGATCACCTATATCAAACACATTTGGGTCTAAAACATAACAAGCAGAGTTCCTATTCACCCCATCAAACATCATTCAGATTATCAGTAGATCGCACTCGCATCAACATCACCCTCAGATGGACCATATGTACAAACACATATGCCTTGACATTTTCAAACAAATTTAATCATTCGAATTAGTATTCAAACAACAAGTCACTATGGCGCTCTGTGACTGGGTCACTCATCAAAATCAACTCCTTCTGTCCCTCTCTCATTTCGCTGCACTCCTAGCACAGATGTCGCACCACACCATATCTTTGCGGAAATTCCTTTCGTCTGTTCAGTCACAGCGAGCAAATCAAATTTACCCTTTCTAAATACATCCATCACCTCTCCTTTTCTCCTCATCATTTATTCCTCTCATTCCATATACCCATAGAATTCATACATTTTCGTCGAAAGATAGGAGGTGCTTTGCGGCAATCACCATCTTCTTCCCTAAGGCATGCATTAGCATTCCAGGCAAGAAGATAAGTGATAGTGGTAGCCAACCCAGTATACAAAATCGCTTTAGTCGCCTTCTACGACACGCAGAACATATGCTGTTTGCAATTCTTTGCCACCACAAACAGGGATATAAGATAATATTTGTAAGGTGTTGTCTGTAAGAAAAGTGTGGATATAAACGCAAAAGATAAAATCGAACCATTGGGCATTGTAATGTCATGCGATATATCATACAAACTAAAAACACAGTGGGGAGATCACTCCGAGTGCTTCTCTCTCTCTCTCTCTCTCTCTCTCTCTCTCTCTCTCTCTCTCTCTCTCTCTCTCTCTCTCTCTCTGTCCATTTAGTCCTCTCTTACGACACGCAGAACAAACGGTATGGGTATTCTTGCATCAATAGTATACAGATATATATATATATATATATAATATATATATATGCTGCTAACATATAATAATATATATATCTCTATATATATATATACTATAGATATATATATATATATATATATATATATATATATATATATATATATATTCTAAAAACAGACACACTAATTTAATTATCTCTAAAAGAGATTAATTAAATTCTCGGCATTGTTGTTTTTTTTTTAAATAAGTGAATGAAAAATTTGAAAACAAAAAGTTTTATCTTTTTGTTTTCAAACCCATTTTTTTTAAAAATCTAAATTGGTTATTGGAAATAATTACCATATATATATATATATATATATATATATATAACTATATATATATATATATATATATACTATATACTGCTCTCTATATATATATATCTCTCTGCTGTATATATAAACAATATATATATATATTATACAAATGTCACCAGAATTCAAGGGCAAAGCCATATTCAAGAAGGTGTGTTATTATTAATATTATCATTACCACTATTTTCATCACCATCACAATTAAAACCATTAATAATATTATTACTATTCCCTAGGCCTATCTAATATCTTCATAATAGTTTAGACTCTTCTGAGCAAATTAAGAAGCTTTCTTTCAATTGCCCTAACCACATTATTTTCTCTTATTGGCATATCTGTATTCAAATAATATATCGCGCTTATCGCTGATCCTTCATCAATGTCCGAATCTAGGTTTTGCATCACTCATTATTATTGCCAAGATTTCTCTGGTTTATTTCTTTCTGTTGGAAAGTCTTTTCAGTTATATATATATATATATATATAATATATATATATATATATATATATATATATATATATATATATATATATATATATATATATATACTCTCTATATATACTATTACAGTTCACAGAGGCAGAGAAAGCTATTCAGAAACGAAAGAGTGTAAATAATAAAATTTTAAAAACTTAGGAAATTCCACTGGCTGTGATTAAGACAAGCTCACGGGTGAGCACACTGACGCAGTTTTAAAGTAAAGAAATGTACTTGAAATGCGGTATCTGAGCTTATGCACAGATCAGCGCTGACGGGAAAGAAGGAATAATGCGGCAATGAATCGAGAAACAAAAATGTACGCACAAGAACCAGAAACCGGGAATCCTCCCCCTGCTGTGCAATGAAGCGTCGTAAAGGTCAGTGGTCTGATTTTTGTGACCTTACCGCATTGACAACCTCATGAAAGGGCGCCAAATGTACCAACTTCCAATCGTAATGAGAGATTAGACCAGGTTGCACAGAAGTGCAAACAGTTTCAACCGCACCTGCGTTTTATCATCGATCCATCCAAAAATAAGTGATATCCAGAGTCTCTTATCTTTTGTTTGATATCAAATGTTCCATACAAAGGCACATGATACCTTGTATAGTTGGATTATTAACTGAATAGGAAATAACATTTACTACACATTCTAAGCAAGAGAAACCCAAACTTTTTTAGGTTACTCAAACAACGATGTTGATATGAAGGTTTCTAAGACATTTATTTACATTTAGCTAAGGACAATGATTTTTATATTATCATTGGAGAGACAGAAGGACCATTAGAAAGAGAGATAGAAAGTGAAGATGATAATAGCTTTGAAACTATATTTTAAAGTTGAAATTGCAATGGAGTAGGTTTCATAGACTGGAGACAGTCCACAATTCTATCAGGAATTAACAGAGAAATCGAATCGAAAGATAAAAACCTAAGGCAACTAGATGTGGTGATAGAAAGAAAGATTGGGTTTAATGGATAAAGAGAATGTGATTAGGTCATCTGCAAACAGATACAAGTTGGACTAGTTCAGAAGCTAAAGAAGATAAGTAATGAAATGTAAAAAAAGAGTAGGGAGGCAAAGACAAAACCTTGAGAATACCACTGCTTTCTCGACAGAGAAGAACAGAAGAAGTTTTACCTGCAGCTTTGGTCTATATGGACGACTTCAGAAGTAACCAGAGATAAATAAGAAAGGAAGAAAAATCCAGGTGCAAGCTGGAAGCTGAGAGGCACCGTACCAGTCAAATACATTGGAATTGTCAAGCGCCGTCATAGCTTTGGAGCCACAAGGATAGATGACCATAAATCTGTGAGATAGGAAAGTTTATCGCTATGAGCCCTCGACACAAGAAATAAGGGAATGGGGTTCACATAATTCATAAAAATGAAAAGTAAGAAGGGTTTCAAAGATCTTAGACAGAATACAAGTGTGAAACAATAGAGAAAGTTGAAGGAATGAGCAACAGTTAACCTTTTCGAATAGGTCACGACCTCTATGTTCTTTCCAATATTAAAATAAGGTATTAGTAATGAAGGTCATAGATAATATAGTTTGACACGATTGTGATTGATTGGAGAGCTTGCACTCCTCAAAACTCGGAAAGGAGATGTCCTCGGGGACCGCTGCACCTTCTTAACATCACGGATTTCGGAACCTATGCACCCGATCAATGATAAAAGATATGCTAGGACCCTAAAGGGAAAGAGTATTAGGAGGTTTGCCAAAGTCGTCAGGGTTGAAGATAGAGAAAAACAGGTATAAGAATTGGCCTTTTCAATTGGTGAATTAGCAACAGATCAGAGCAAATAATAATATAATATCATGATTTAATTAAATTTACTTTATTAAATTATAATTTGTTTTTAATGTCAATTAAAAAGTAAACAAAATAAGTAATAAATATTTAAAAATAATTTTCTCAATTAATTAATTTATTAATCAACAAAAAAAAATATTAAGTAATTTAATCTAATGATATCTGAGTAAAAAATAACTAACTTAAACAGACAAAAAGTTTCGAAATTACTGTTAGTTAAATAATTTTTAAACACTTTTAATTATGAAACAAAATATAATTATTTTGTGATTAGAATAAAAAAAATATATATTTTTCACCTTATTTAATTAAGCTTATTAAAAAAATAATTAAAAATTTAAATTTTTTTTTTTTTACAAATTAAATTTATTTTGGATTAAAAACTTTGTAAATAATTTCATTATTGAACTTTGCTCTTATCAAAGTGTAAAGTTTTTATATTATACAAAGGAATAATGCTTATATAATATAATATAATTTATATATATATATATATATATATATATATATATATATATATATATATATATATATATATATATATATATATATCTACTCATGTCTAATAATAT
>JABUQX010044786.1:25000-27915 GCA_015478945.1 Trachelipus rathkii
TTTGCTCCTAAAATTTCGCCATCCTGAAACTTTAAGCTAAGTTTGGTTTTAATTTTTTAATTTTTCTTTTTTAAGAGATATCTATAGGAATAGGAATTTTTGGATTATTTGCCCTTTTTATCAATATAAGGTTTTAAATTTAAATTTTATGGTTTTAATGCAGGCTTTCATCACGTTGGGGTACTTTTAAATTTAGCTTTTGTTTTAATTAATCATTTGTTTAAGTTATTTTGTTTGTCTGCGTGTGTATAGGTGTGTGTGTGTGTGTTTGTAGATTTAATGTTTTACTTTAGTGTGTAGATGATTTTGTGTATTTGTGTGTGTAGATTTAATATGTTTTAGGTGTGTAGATTTTGTGTGTTTTAACTCTAGATTTTTCAAATTTTCTGTAAATACGGTTTTAACGCGTTTTATAACTTTCTATTTTAAATTTAGGCTTTAGCGTTCAAACAATTTTATCCTGTCCTCTATTGTTTTTTTCTTTTTTTCTGTTTGTTGTTTGGTTCTGTTTTGGCTTAGTGTGGCTGTGTGTGTGTGTGTGTAGGATGGCAGATTTGCTCCGGCGCGGATTTTCTATCGACTATCAACATCCGCGGCTTAAATTCTAATTTTGCCTCTGTGGAATATCACCCCTTAAAACTCTAACCCTAACCTTTGCTCTTGTCTGAGACTCAGATGGCTAAGAATCATCCCTCTAAATCCTGCTTTAATGTATCAATTCACAACTTATTTCATAATTTCCGTCTGCAGGGTGGAGTATGTGCCTATATAACATAAACACACCTGTAACACGTCTCGAGAATCTCGGAATCTCCTAACTTCGATGTTCTATGGCTTAAAAATCTTTCTTCCTTCTAGTACAATAATCTTGTGCTTCTGATGCCACTGTTCTCCTAACAGAACAGATTTTCTCGCCTTTTTTGAATATATCTTTACTACTAATGAGACTGTTATATCTTCCCATCCAAATACTGAGGTCCCTCTATTTAGGGATTTCAATGTACACAACACTGAATGGTTAAGTCCCCTCATACTGATTTAGGTGGGAGGAGGCTGAATCATTCAGCACTCAAACGATCTGGAGCACCAATTAAAGAACCCTGCAACATTCTGATCGTCCAAACCAATTCTTGAACACACTTGACCTATGTTTCACCACTGGTCCTTCTCTCTTAAGGAATACACCACTTTCGCTCCTAATGGTAAATCTGACCACAACCTTATATCTCTACCTTAATACTTTCTCTCCAACAGCTCCATCCTGCCCCTATGTGCGTTTTTTCTGGCACTTGATCGGGCCGATTGGGGCCTTGCGTCGCTTCTACGCTAGCTATAATTGGAATGACTGCTTGACTCTGGTGACGCTTCGGCTTCTGCCGATAAGGTGGGGAGCTGTAATCGCTGATGGATGAGCAGGTTCATTCCTTCTTCGACTAAATCTTTCTTCTCATAATCCATGGTTCGACGTGCTTGCTCTCTGGCCATTCAGACTAGAGACAGTGCGTATTGGGGTGGAAAAATTCTCGTTCTCCTATCACTCATGCTAATTTTCATTCAGCTAGAATCGTTGCAGGGATACTTCGACGAGCAAAGGGGGCTTTCATCAAACGAAAGGGCTCTAACCTCCTAGGTTCTCCTTACTGACAAATCTTTTTGGCCTCTTGCCAAAAATATTTCTAACAACTTCTGTAAATCTCTCTTTCCTCCTCTTATTCGATCTGATGGTTTTGTTGGGTAATTCTCCAACTGAAAAGGCTAATCTCTTCGGCCTCCTATTTTCCTCTAACTCAACCTCTAGACGATTCTGGCATTCCTCCTCCTCCTCATTCTTCTCCTCAAGTAAGTGTCCTATGCCATTGCCTGAGATTACATTTGATCGGGTGCATGGGCTCCTCAAATCTATGGATCTGCAGCTCGTCGGCGGCCCGATGATATATTCCTCCCGCCCTTCCTGATTGTGCAACGTGCTTAAGCTCGCGCTCGTGCAATTCGCTATTTTCTATGTCTCAATATTTCAATACTTTCGTGGGTTAAGCATGCACATGTCCAACCTGTTCCGAAAAAGGAAGCCGCTCTTATCCTTCTAACCATCGCCCCATAGCTCTCATCTGTATTCTATCTAAGATCTTTGAAACCCTACTCAATCCTCATTTCTTAGACCATCTGAAATCTCATTCACTTCAGCCTGATCGCCAGTACGGCTTTCGGCGCTCGAGGTCTACTGGCGATATACTTCCTATCTAACTGATTTATGGTTTTCCACCCTCAGAAATTACGGGAGATTCTTGTGTGGTGGCGCTTTGACATATCCAAGGTGATTTGACCGGGTATGAAAAACGCGTCACTGCTCCAAGCTCCTCCTTGGGTTTCCTCCTTCTCTTTGCTTACTTATGTCTAGTTTTCTTTCAAATCGCTCAATAACGGCTGTTGTTGATGGGGCGATTCTTCTTCTCTTTTTCTGTCAATAGTGGTGTTCCCCAGGGTTCTGTCATCTCCCACTTTATTCCTACTTTTCATTAAATGTGACTTCACCTGCACATCTAACTATATCCACTTCAGCATTGATGACTGACCCTTCATTCTTCAACTCATTTCCAATTCTGCTCCTCTTACTCTTAGAATTGCCTCTCGTTCTAATCTTTCCGATTCTATTCTCGCTGACCTGGATAGAATTTCCGGGTGGGGTCGTCTCAACTCTGAAATTCAATTCCTTAAAAACCCAACTTCTGCAAATCTCCCTCTAAGACACCTTCTAACTTTCCTATCTCTTTTGGACGGCTCTCTCGTTGTCTCTCCTAAGCTGATTAATATAAATATCCTTGGTTGAAGTGGCGCACGAAAACGCGTGAGCAAGTTTCACGATAAATGCGAAAACGGTTAAACACCCAAACGATGCACTGAACGGAAGTACAATG
>JABUQX010044787.1:0-5000 GCA_015478945.1 Trachelipus rathkii
CCATAGAAGTTCAGTACGAATCGTACCAAACGCCTCAGATCATTAGATGCGTGCCTAATGTTCGCCTTCTGCGTTTATATCCACACTCACTCCAGACAACATCTTTTGAGACACCATCTTTTTATTCCACATATCAATACACATACTATACCACATCAACTCGTCTATGACAACATCTTAACAGACATCTCCTATTCTCCTTATATCCTATGTGTTGGGGGACAAAAATAATTGCCGACATCCTATGTCCTGCGTGTCGTGGAAGGCAACTAAGTGATGTGGTAGTTGGATTGCCTGCCCACTACACTTATCTTTGCCGAGGATGCTAAATGCATAGCTCAAAAAGGTCGTGAATCGCCATAAGCGGCCGTCTGATCTTTCGGCGAAACAATGTATGAATCGTATGGATACATGAATGGTCAGAGAAATAAATTGTTGAGAAGATAGAGGAGAGAGTGATGGATGCATTAGAAAGGGCAAATTTGATTTTTCCACTGTGACTGAAACAAAGATGGAAGGAAACGGTGACAAATGAGTGGTGTGGTGTGATATGTGTTTGTGTTGGTGTTTAAAGAAATGAGAGGGGGGATAGAAAGATTTCAATTCTGAATGAGCGACTTGTGGTAGAGAGCTATGGTAAGATTTTGTGTGTGTGAGTTCTAGAATTCTATTGAGTTTAATTTAAGTTTGAATAGGTAAAAGTATGTTGTTCGACATAATGGTCCATTCTGAGGGTAATGTTGAAGAGAGTGGAATTTTCTGGGATAATCTAAATGAAGTTTTGGATGGGAGTAGGGGATTTCGTTCATTTGCCACATATCTGCCCACCTAAGGATTTTTTTTACAGTTTTCACCACCATTCACAACAGGCAGAGCCCTATTCAAGAGGGGGTGTAGTACGCTCAAAAGTTTATCTCTCTAGCGCAAAATTACGCAGATGAGCACAGACGCAGGCTTTAAAGTGAGGAAGATTAAATACAGCATGAGACATCAGAAGATGGAAGAGAATTCCACAGAACAGAGGTGGCGAAGAAGAAGGAAGCACCACAAGTGAACTACGCCTGGAGTTACCGAATATCATCACAAATATCAACACAGCATACAGCACTCCTTGGGCTAGCTAGGGCGTCGTAAAGTGGTGTATCGCAAATGATTAAGTTCGCATCTGAGCACTTGCCGCTGGGGTGTCCTATAGAATAGATGATATAATGCACCAAACAGAACAGTTTAAGCCTATGTTGGCCTTTGACCTCGACCCTTCCAAAAAGCGCCTGGGTGAAAACAGAGCACTCCCCCCAGATATGAGAGGCAGTACCCATTACAAGGCGTTTGTTTATTGCTAATGGCTAAGGATGGTTATTATTGTCAACAGGAAAGACGAGAAGACCGTCGAAAGAGATAGGAAAGTTTAGAAGTTGCGTTTTAGAGAAGGAGATATGTATGGATTGGGTTTTGAAGTGAATTGAATTTCCAAGGTCAGTACGACCCCAATCCGGAAATCTCTTATCCAGATCAGGCGAGAAGTAGAATAGGGAAAAGATTAAGACGAGAGGCAATTCTAGAATGAAAAAGAGGAAGCAGAACTGAAAGATTTGAAGAATGAAGGCGTCGAGTCATAGGTATATGAAGTGGATAGATTAGATGTGGCAGGTGAGAGATCAATTTAATGAAAATAGGAATATTAAGTCTGAGATATAGACAGAACCCTGAGGAACACGCACATTGACAGAAAAAGAAGAAGTTGTCCCCATCAATAACAGCCGATATTTAGAGATTTGGAAAAAGCTAGACATAATTAAGCAAAGAGATAGAGGAAACCCAAAGGAGGGGAGCATGGAGAGCAGTGACGCGTGCCATACCGCCGTCATAATTCTTTGGATAGGTCGCGCCACCACGCAAGTCCCGCCGTAGTTCCTAAGAGCTGGAAACCATAGAATCGGTTAGATAGGAAAGTATACTGCCAGTAGACCTCGAGCGCCGAAAGCCGTGACTGGCTATCGGAAAGAAAAGAATGAGTTTCCAGAAAATCTAAGAAGTCAGAGTTGAGACTGGGTTCCAAAGATCTTAGAATTAGATATAAAGTTGAGAGCTTATAGTAAGATAGTTAGAAGTCAAGAGCGCTTCCCTTTTTTTTGGTAATAGGTTGAACATGTGCGAGCTTCCAACACCTGAAGGGTATGTGCTAGTATTGAGACAGTATAGGAAGTATAGTTGAACGAGGGGCGGGGGATGGCACGGAAGCACACTCCTCAAAACTGGTGAGGAATGCCATCTGGCACCCGTCTTCCTATCCTTCATAGATTGCAGGGGCCTATGCACCCGATAAAAATGTAATCACAGGCAAAGACATAGGACACCTGAAGGGGAGAAAGAGGAAAGAAAGGAGAAATGCAGAATCATCTAGGTTGAGTTAGTGGAAAATAGGAGGCCAAGAGATTGCCTTTTCAGTTGGAGAATTAACTCAACAGAACAATCAGAGGAAAGGGAGATTCACAAAAGTTGCTAAGAGATGTTTTGCAAGAGGCCAGAAAGATTGTCATGTAGGAGAACCAAGGTAATTATCGCCACTTTCATTTGATGTAAAGCCCGCCTTTGCTCGTCGAAGAGTATCCCTGCAAATACGATTTCTAGCTGAATGAAAAGTAGCGAGAGTGATAGGAAAACGAGAATTTTTCCACCCCCGAAACGCACTGTCTCTAACTAGCCTGAATGCCAGGAACAAGCACGAATCAGAACCATGGTTTATGAGGCAGAGATAAGAGTTTAGTTGAAGAAGGAATGAAGCTTGCTAGTCTCATCAACGATTACAAGTCCTCCTTATGCTTTCAAATATGTATACATCCATATTATCCTTACTTACTTGGAAAACTTACATTTATAGTCCTGGTCTAAATATTTTAATCATATATGAACGAAGCAAGCCAACTGACCTATGAATTGTTACGGACCACATAACATTCATCTCATTTCATTTATAAATACTTTTCTATCATTATTAATTATTATTATTATTATGTATTATTATTGTTATTATGTATTATTATTATTATTATTATTATAAATATTGCTATTTAATTATTTATTATATTATTATTATTATTATTAATTATTATTATTATTATTATTATTAAGAGACTTAAGGTATCAAAATTTTGATCATAAATATTTTCGGAGGGTTGAACCCCTGACCCCCCCTGTCTACAGCCTTGTGTATATATATATATATATATATTATATATAATATATATAGTATATTAATATATATATAATATATATATTATATATATATTATATATTATATATATATATATATTATATTATATGAGAGAGATGAGAGAGAATGATGAGAGAGAGAAATTTTTTATTAAATATTATTTTTTTCAAAATAAATCGTCATCATCATCGGCATCGTCATCGGTCAAAAAATTTAACTATAATCGTCAATCATCACGGCAGATAATTTCATAAATCAAGTCCCCATCACTATTTATATATATATATATTATATATTATAATATATATATAATTATATATATATATATATATATACTATATATATATATATATATATATATATATATATACTATATATATATATATATATATATACAACAGCAGAGTGGGCAGGATAAAAGAGGCCCCAAGTCTCACAAACAACATGCAGAAATTAACTCGTTTATTGTATATACACATTAGAGAATATTGAATTATTATTATGAAAAGCAATGTACTGAACATTCATAGGTCAAAAGTTCACAGGTGCTGAAAATGTTCACCTTGAACCTGGATACACAACTCAACACGTTTCAACATGTTTCTGGAACGTTTTCCATTCTGTGTTAGTTCCGCAATCGAATTCGAATGTTTGTTTTAAACTCCTCAATTGTATGCGGGTTGTTTCTATAGACCTTCCCCTCTAAATTACCCCACAAATAAAAATCACAAGTAGACAGATCGGGCGATCTTGGAGGCCATAAACCTGCGGAAACTGTACGTTCTTCTCCAAAAACTTCATGAACGAATGTCATCGAAATCCGTGAAGTGTGCGCAGTAGCGCCATCTTGCTGGAAAAAAACGCATATTCATGTTCTTTTTGTTACATACACTTGCGTGTTCACGGTGTTGTTAAAGAAAATGGGGCCAACAATCTGTTTCCCTGAAACTGCACTCCAAACGCCTACTTTCAAATCATGCAGAGGCACCTCAAAGCGTTCCCTGGGATTATCTGTTCGACTAATTGCATGTGTTGGTGAGTAGTTGACATACCCGCTAAAGGTGAAACCATGCTTCGCTCGGAGGAGATTAAGCCAAAGAATGGGTGGATCCACATAACCATCTGAAACATTCCTCAGTAACCATTAGCAATGGTAATATCGTTGTGCGTAATCCATAGGTTTTAATACATGCATCACTTTTACTTTGTATGGTCGCATATGTAACAGCTTCAACAGTGTTCTGGCATGACGGTTTCGTGTTTGGATGTTTAGTGTGTGCGGATTTAGACGTCTAGTTGATTTCCCTAGACTTCTTCCATAGTCTCTTGCATACGTGCAATATTTTCCGCCGAACAAACTTTCTTTTCACGGTTAACGTTTGCGTTAGCGACCGAACGTCTGTTTGCTCGAACTTTAAACTAATGAATTTCTGCCACAACACTCAATTGCCGAACAGCTGTGTTTGGGTATTTATCCGTGAAATGGTTCATTAAACGTTTAAAAACGATTTAACATCCAAAATAAGTTTCAACAATAAACACTCTTTGTTGGATTAAAAAAGGCATTCTGCAGACCTCTTATCACAACAAGCTTCAAATTGACTACTGAAAACGTCGCACACATGACTAATTTGCCCATCATTCACTAACCTACAAATATTATATCAAAATAAATACATATATAAAAACTAAATATAACATGGAGCACACACACACACACACTGTATTATATATATATATAATATATATATATATATATATATATAATATATATATATAAATATAA
>JABUQX010044787.1:7500-24908 GCA_015478945.1 Trachelipus rathkii
GATAGTATGTTAAATGAAATGGGAGCGGATTGATACAGAGTGTAGTTGGAAAATTGTGAATGGCACTAAAGGTGGCTGGTTTCCAATTAAATGTTGGTGGATGTAAAGGGACTAGTCTTGAGTGCGCGCTAGGTTTTTAAATGAGGGTATGTATTATCCTGTGTTAATCTGTAGAGTAGTGGACTAGTCTGGAATATAGAGTATAGATCTAAATTAACAAGTGTGTTCAGATGGACAATATTAGTGGCGTGTTAGGTGTGTGAGAAGAATTGAAAAATTGAGGAATGACGTATTAGAGAGTTTGTTTGATGTGTGGAGAATGGGGTAATTGAGAGAATAAATGAAAGTACTGATATTGTTTGTTCATGTAGAAAGGATGGATATAGTCGGTCGGTTTAAACGATGTACAGTGGTGAGTGGCTGTGTGGAAATGCGACCGGTGGGAGACAGAAGAAAAAGTGGAATGAGTCAGAAAAGGAATGCCTGGAGGAGAGAATTGTGAGTTTGGCAAGAGGTGAGTAGAAAGGTGCATAACAGGAGTGAATGGTGGGGCTTTTATGAGGAGGTATGGTTGTCAGCCCACTGGGCCAATTGAGAGATGTCATTAGTGGAGGGTCCAGTAACGCTGTATCCGTGGGAGCGAAGGCTCTAGGTGGATTTTTTCTGAACTGCGAACGAGTTCTCACTAATGTTTTATAAAAGGGGGCGGTATAGGCTGGCTTCATTTTCTACTGTGCTTCAATATTATTCTAGCTAATTTTTCTACTTTCGGAGCATTGTTACGCACCTTCCTTCCAGTTCTTGGGGAGGAAAGAATGGGTGATGATGATTGATGATGAGAATATAATATATATATATATATATATATATATATATATATATAATATATATATATATATATATATATATAATATATATATATAGTATATATATATATATATATATATATAGTATATATATTATATTATAAAGTTGAGAGAGGGAGAGAGAGAGAGAGCACGCATACTCGAAGCGATGATTAATTACTCGCATTTTTAATGGTGCTCTTTCTCTTTGCGTTCATTATTCTTCACACAGCTTATCCCCTTCAGGCAACATATTACTGACACCATTTATCCAATCATATCTATACACATATTTAAACTATACACCCCTCTTCTAGATCAACATTTGTAATCAGACATCTCTACTACTTGTTATCACTATGTGTGGGGGAGAAAGAATTCCCTTACATTGTTATGTCCTGCGTGTCGTAGAAGGCGACTAGGGACGGTGGTAGTTGGGTTGGGCTGCCATTACATTTAATCTCTTGCCGAGGATGCTAATGCATGGCCTTGGAGATGGTCGTGTCGCCGTAAACGGCCCTTCTATCTTTTCGGCGAAAATGTATGAAATCGTATGGTATCATGGAATGTCAGAGGAATAAATGTGGAGATGAGGAGGTGATGGATGTATTTTAGAAAGGGCAAATTTGATTTGCTCGCGTGACTGAAAGAAAGATGAAAGGAACTGTGAAAATGAGTGGTGTGGCTTGCAATGAGTTTGCTGGAGTGGAAAGGAAAGAGAGGGGAGAGAAGGAGTTGCAATTTTGATGAGTGACTTGTGGTTACAATGAGCTATGGTATGACTTTGTGTGGGTGAGTCCCTTAGAATTCAATGGTTATAATTTAAATTTGAAAAGGTCCAAATTTGTGTAGTTGTGAAGTATGGTCCATCTGAGCAAAATGTTTGAGAGATCTCGATTTTTTGGGATATATCTTGAATGATGTTTTAGATGGGGTGAGGAGGAGCTTCAGATTGATAGTTTTGGTGGACCTGAATGGTTGGATGGTGATCAAAAAAAGGGATTGGTATAACAGGTGGTTTTTGGAGTGTCGGGGGGAGAAACTGAGAATGGTAGAAAGGTGATTGATTTTCTGTGAGAAGAGGTATGTGTGTAAGGAAATACTTTCTTAAAACACAAGAAGTATCAATGTATACTAGAGTTGGTAGGTAGAGATGGTATGGAAAGTGAAAAGTAGAATTGATTTTGTGTTGGTGAAGAAGAGATGTGAAATATGTGTTGGATGTTAAATCAGTGAGGGGTTTAGGAATGGGATTAATCGGATCAATTATGTTGTTTATCTGTGTAAAATTAATTTAGTGGGGCTTGGATGGAGATGAAGGTTGATACGGAAGGAAGTGGGTAATAATTAAAGTGAGTAGTTAAGCGAACAAGGTAATAAGGATTAAGTTGTAAGAGCGCTCGCAAGTAAATCACTTGAAATGTGAACAAGTTGAACTGAACAAATCTGGGAGCAAATGAAGGAAGCAATTGGTAGCAGTGTCAAGGAAGTATGCGGATTTGCTAAAGTAGGAAGTAGAATGTTAACAGTGGTGTGAATGAAGAGGTGATGCAGCGGTTAAAAATAAAAAAGAACCGTGGTTAATTACTAAAAGCAAATGATGAAGTTCAAAAGAAAGATGCTTGGAATTAAATGGAGGAAAAAAAGAAATACAAAAAATGTGCATAACGTAGGAGAAAGGAATAGTATAATGAGACAGTTTTGGAAGAGGATGAATGGGGACTTACAAGGGAATGAGAAGCTCTTTGGAAGGAAGCCCAAAAGGTTAAGAATGAGAATAAGGGGAACGTGCTTAGAATAATGAGATAGGGATGGTGCTTTGTAACTGATGAAAATAGATGTGAGGGAGTGTGGAAAGAACATTTCGAAAATCTGCAAAATATTAACGTAATGAAGTGGTGATAGTGAAGTGTGTGTGGGTTGAAATGGTGCAAGATAGGACAGTAGGGTTTTTGGGGAATGAGTTATTAGCAAGGAGAGGAAGGGAGAGTGATGAAGATTGAAGAAATGGTAAATTCTCGGTATAGATGAAATTACTGTGAAATAATCAAGAACGGAGGCGAGATGTGATTGATTGGATTGGAAGTTGTGTAATAAGCGTTATGGAGGGAATAGTTTCCGAGGATTGGAGGAGAAGCAGTGAACAGTAACCCTAATATCATATAATGGTAAGGGACATAGAGGGAACTGTGAAATTATAGGTGATAGTTATTGAGTGCATAGGAAGATATATGCTGTGGTTTTGGTTGAAAAAGTGCGTCCAGTGATTGAGGGACTTGATTGGTGAAGAACAAGTGCGTTTAGGAGTGGTAGAGGATGTGGTGATCAAATCTTTTTACATTGACAAACAAATGATTGAGAAAAATGATGAGGGAGAAGAAGAATAAATTGTATTAGTTTTTTTGATTTGCAACCGGCGTATGATAGGGTTAAATAGGGAAGCTCTATGACAGGAGTTAGTTATATATGGTGTGTGGTAGGCTTCTGAATGGAATCAAAAAGTATGTATGACGATAGTGAGGCGTGTGGTAAGGATAAATATGGTCAAAAGTGATTGGTTTAGTAATTATAAGCGGAGTGAGGCAGGGTTGTGTATGTCTCCTTGGTTATTCAAATTTGTAATTATGGATGGGGTTATGAAATGATAATGAGAGGTGGGGGTGGCAGGAAATGGTGTTAGAATGATGGAGATGGAGATTAGTGGAGGGTGCCTTATCTATTATAGTGCGGAGTGATTTGTTTTGGTGTGAATGTGAAGAGAGTTGAGAGGATGGTAAGGAGAGATTTGCAGGGTGTGTAAAAGTAAGGGTTTGAAAGTAAACGTAAAAGAGTAGGTTTATGGTTGTGAGTGAGGATGAGTCCTCAGTGTGAAGTTTGTTAGATGGTGAGCAGCTGGGAAAAGTGTCCGATTTTAAATATTTAGGGTATATTGTTGGATGAGAAGGGTGAAAAGGAAACGAGTGTAGTAGGAAAGTTTGTGAATGGCAGGAAGGTGGCTGGTGCTATTAAATTGTGTGAATGTTAAGGGACTTAGTCTTGAGTGCGCCTTATGGGTCTTTACATTGAGTTATGGTGTTTACTGTGTATTGTAGTAGTAGGAGACTATTGGTCTGGAATAAGAATTATAGATCTAAAGTTCAATGTGTTCAGATGGACAATCTTAGGGCAGTGCTAGGTGTGAGAAGAATTGATAAAATGAGGAAATGAACGTATTAGATAGTTTTGTGGTGTGAAGAAAGGGATAAACGAGAGAATAATTGAAAGTATGTTGAGATGGTTAGGTCATGTGGAAATAATGAATGATAGTCGGTTGGTTAAGAGGATGTATAGTGGCGAGTGTGTTGGGAACCGACTGGCTGGAAGACCGAAGAAAAAGTGGATTGAATCGGTAAACGAATGTTTGAAGAAGAGATATGTGAGTTTGTCAGAGGCGAGAATAAAGGTGCTTAATAGGAGTTAATTTTTTTCTCTCTTTTCTTCTGCCATTTCCTGTTGTTTCTCTTGTATGGGTTTTTTCTCTATATTAACTTCAACAAATTCATCCTCATTCTCAAAACCTTCTATACTTTCATTGGCACATTCTTATATGTCACCAATTTTTCCTCCATTCTCCCCATTCTTCCCATCATCTATCTCATCCAGAATATTCCCATTTGGTACCCCTGCTAACCTGGTAATATGCACCCTAGCCACCTCCCTTAACGTACCTCCATGTTTAACTATCATAGTCTTACCATCCCTTCCTATCACTTTTACTGGGCCTCTCCACTCTTTGTCAATTTATCTCTTATAATATACATTCTCACCCGATTCAACTAAATCTATTTTATGTTCCCTTATCTGGCCCTTCATAGCTCTTTTTATTCTCTCATCTCCCTCTTGTTGAATGTGTATTAATCTACTAGATTTAATGCCCTCCAAATGGCTTCCGAGAATATCCTCTTCAAATCCCAAAACACTCATCATAGCCTCTTCCTCATTTGTATAATTAGGTATCCTAACATTCTTTCCAAACACTACCTGATTAGGCGAATACCCCCTTCTATTCAATAAACTCTTCTTAGCAGCTATTGATCAGTCACAGTAGACATATATTCTTACTTGCACCCTCATTATCTCATAGAATCCTTTAATTAACCCACCATTTTTTCACATTGACCATTACTCCACGGACTTTCAGCTGCAGTTACTCATTGAGACATACTGAACTTTTACACAAACTATTCATTTCCTCATTCTGAAACTTCAATCCATTATCGCTCAAAAACCTTTCAGGCACACTAAATACACTAATCCACTTCTCTAACACCTTTTCAACAATTTTTGGATCCTTTCTTCTCACTGAAACAGCTTGACAATACCTGGTACACAGATCAACCATCACGAGAAACCTCTGACCCTCAATTTCCCTTAAATCCATAGCTACCGTTTCAGTAAATTCTTTTGCAAGAGGAAAACCAAACAATGGTCTACTTGGAGTCTTTTGATATCTCTCACAGACATCACATTCATCGCTCACCTTCTATATACGTCTTTTTATCTTCTTACTTGTCCCCATAAGCATCTTAATCAAATCCCATAACCTACTGCTCATAGGATGCCCAAATTGTAAATGCAATTTGTGTATTATTTAACTTCTCTCTCTCATTCACTAACCTATCTCTTATTATGTTCTTGACCCACCAAACATTTAAAACTAATTCTTTTTAATTTTTGTTTTGTACAGACGCCCATAAGCTTTGCTGGCCGAGAAGAAAGTTGTTCAAAAGTGAAAAGTACTTCTAGAAGCAGGCGTTTAATATCTGAAACGTATGATCAGAGCACTAAAACTAAATATGAGGAAAACCTCAGTTGCAGATTTTGCAATTCTTGTTTTAAAAGCGAAGATGAGTTGAAAAGTCATTTAAAGACACACAAGAAAAGAAAATTTAAATGTACCCAATGTAATTATGAATGTACTCGCAGAGCATGGCTTAGAAGCCATGTGCAAATTCACAACTATGAAAAATTAATTAAATGTTCTTTGTGTGACTATGAATGTAACCATCAAGCAAACATGAAATTGCACATTCTTAATACGCACGAAAATAAAAAATTATTTAAATGTTCTGAGTGCAACTATGAATGTAATCTTAAAGGAAACTTAAAATTACATATGCTTAAGCATGGAGATCCTAAATTATTTAAATGTTCAGAGTGTGACTATGAATGTAATTTTAAAGGAAACTTAAACTTACACATTCTTACGCATAAAAATGTTAAATTATTTGAATGTTTGGAGTGCAACTATAAATGTAATAGGAAAAGTTCCCTAAAACGACACATGCATTTGCATGGAAATCCAAAATTATTTAAATGTTCTGAGTGCAAATATGAATCTAATCAGAAAGTATGCTTAACCCACATGCATAAGCATGAAAAGGTTAATTTATTTAAATGTTTGGATTGCAACTATGAATGCAGTCAGAAGGAACACTTAAAACAACATGCTCTTAAGCACAGAAATGTAAGACCTATAAGAAGTGTAACACAGATATGGGGAAGAAAGAAATCAGAGGCTTATAAACCAATGGAAGAGTCCAGCAATGACAAAGCAATATAAAGAGTGATTGTGGAAGTATATATTGATGGCGATAAATCAATAGAGATATTTAGCAAAGTTTTACGTAAAGCACGAAAAGACAAGTAGACTTCGAACAAGATGGCACAGGAAACACATTGATGGAGAGAACATCAGTGACAGATGTAGAATATGTGAGCAGGACACCAAATTTGTTTCATACATCTTAGCGGGGTTTCAAATAAAAAAATAAATAAAAACATAGTGGCGTACGAAAGGGAAAAAGAAACAAACTACCAAAGGCTAAGGCATGAAATTGGAAGAATACGGAACACCAATGATATTGTGGTGATTCCAATAGTAATCGGAACGTTGGGCGTAATAAAGAAAAAAGTCTTGTAAAACATCTTGAGAAGCTCCCAGTGAGTGATGTAAAATTCCGGGAAATTTAAAACTGGGATTATTCCCGGAGAATGTTCCGGGAATATTCCCAAAATTCATAAATTTCAGGGAATTTATGATTATATATTTTATTACACAAAATTTATTTAGTAACTTAACTTAATTCTGGTACGAAGTTGACTTATGATAAAAATAAGTGTTTATTCATATTATTAATGGTTTAGCAAATAAAATATATGTCTAATCATTTTAGTTTAATTTTTTTGTGAAGGAATTAAATATAAACCATAATTACCGTATTAATCATAATTTTTTGTTTCTAATATCAATTGCTTGTTCAAATTTAATGTTCAATTACAATAATGACTAAATATTTTTGTATAGGCTTTGGCTGCTAGGCCAAGAACGAACAAAATAATAATAATAAAAATAAAAAAATGAAAAATTTCGTTTTCGGAAGAAAAATAAAAATGTTATACTTATATATTTTGAACTTCCCTTTTTATAACTTGAATAAGGCACATGTTTATAAAGCACTAAGAGTAAAAAAAACTTTGATTCTATAAGTTATTTGGTAGGTCTGTAATCCGGATTACATTAACATTAACTGAAATTGAAACAATATTGTTAAAATAGGATGACACTATTGTGTATTTAAAGATAGAAATTGTTCTAACTTGATTATCCTAATAACAGCTTATCTAACATTATAGAAACATTCTGGATTCTGGAATTTGGTTTATGCTTAACTTGTATAATAATCATGTTATTCATATGCCATATACGATTAGACTTCTAGTTCCTACTTACTCCTCTCAGACCCCATCCAAATGAGGGTATTTGTATTGCGACGGGAGCTTTCCGTTCTTCACCTAGGGAGAGCCTAGAGGTGGAGGCTGGTGTCATGCTACTGACTCTGAGAAGGGAACACATCATGTATTCCCTATACGTCCGACTACGAACTCCTACACCCTCAGTTCTGATTTCAATCCTTGATACGGTGGCATTTTGGCCGTTTGCATCCGGTGGTGGGTGGATTATTTGAAGATAACCTGACGGATTCCACTTTGGTACTGTGTACTTAATGAGAGAAATTGTTCTAATTACAATTTATGCTAACATTATAGCAACATTATTGATTCCGAAATCCAGATTATACTTATATAATAATCATATTATTCATATAATCATTGTTTTAGGATATAAATGGTATGCAGATTGATTGTTTCCTTAACTTTCATGTTCCATAAGTCGTTCTTCATCTTCTTCCATAAGTCATCCTCCATCTTCTTCCTCTTCATCATCTTCATTCTCATCGCATCCTTCTTCCTCCTCTTCTCTCTCTTGTATGTTTTGTTCTTTTGTTTTACTTGTATCAGGGCCATGCTTTAAAAACCAAAACATTCACCACTTTTTTTTTGTGTGGATTGGAGTTGAATGTTCATAAGTTTCTAATTGTAGGAGAGAGAGAGAGGTCAACTTAGCAGCTCACTCAAATGACAAGCAGTTACTCGTTTTACTGTGAATCCATGAGGAAGTGCTAAAGGTGCACTCCGTAGCTGCAGATGTGGCTGGAGCACCTAAGATGCGGATTTCCACATCTTCAATATCACAGGATCCTCTTAACCCTCTCCACCACAACAAAGGCTTGACCTGTTTTTCTTCCTCAAACCCTTCCTAAAGAACCATCTAATAAAATAATCCTAATTTTTCTCTGTAGTCGGCAAGATGCTATCTAACCTTCACAACCTTCAAATTCATGTGCTGACGCACATTCACAAATAAAGCTCATCGCATCCAATAACTGCACAGGCTCCAACAAGCTTCCCTGTGAAGATGGATCAAGTACATCAGCAGCCAACAGCCAGGTGAATAGGCTCTGTTCTGAACTCTTTCCTTTCCTTGAACTTTGTTATAATCTTTTTTTCTTCTGCATTCTGAAGTGGTGATGAAGGTAATTGCTCTGTAAGATCATTTTTTCCTGATCACTATGAATTTGAGTTTCATTTGATTCAATTGCCGTAATAAGAAGTACAATTGGTTTTAGCAATTCTACCACCTTCTGAACTCTGACCCAGCAAACACGATCATCAAGAAGTTTTCTCCATATCTGGTTCAAGATCTGCTTTTTCATTTACAGCTAAAGTCTGCAATAAAACTTTATTAGACTGTAAACTCTGCAGACAGAAAAGTTGCTTCCTAGGCAACTTAAGAGAAATTCTTTCTGTAAACATTTTTTCAGCTGAAATTTCATTAAATATCTCTTGTAAAAATGACTATGCTTGATCTTTTTCTTTACAATCTCAATGACTATGGCAAAGAAATTCTTGACAGTTTGGCACCCTAAAATATCCAAACATAGTAAATGTAAAAGATGGGTAAGACATCCCAAAGGTACAATGTGAGGGTACTTTTTATTTACCAAAGTCAAAGCTGCCTGCATGTGTGCAACATTGTTTGCATTAACTACCAGAAACTTTTCTGGACCTTACTTTTCAATCACACTTTCATTGAGGGGCACAAGGTACTCACAATTATGTTTCTCAGTTTTAGTCATTTTAAAATGCACAAAAAATGGTTCTGGTTTCGAGATAAAGTTAATGACGGAGTCATTTTTTATATTGCTCCAGTCATCACTGCAGATGGAGATTTTTTTTGTCTTGCAGTTGCTTGTTTATTTCTGTCTGCATATCTGTATACTGAGTGATTAAATCTACTAAACTTTCAAATATATTTTTATACTTACAGGAAAGGGAGTGACGACATGTTTGAACAAGGATTTTCGTTTTTTATATGTGTTAATTCTTTAATTTCATTATTTATTTTAATGTATTTTATTTTTTTTATTAAGAGAACTTTAGTATTACTTTAGCATTATAACTTTATGAGGCGGTCGTGACCTTTGATTTACATTATTTTAACTAGATACCATAGTAGTAATTTTATATGGCAGTTTAAAGCGAAGTAGCATGTTATATTCTCACGTGTAAAATGAAGCGAGAGCTATATTAAAAATAATAAAAAGAAAAGTGAAGTGCATTCGTTAAAAGGATATAAGGGATATCATATTGTTATACCTAAAAACGAGAGAGGGGGGGGGGGAGTCTATTTTCATAAAAAAATATATGTGATAACCCAAAAATAATATTTTCTGAAATCTACGAAACTATTGAAATTCTGGCAGTTCAAGTTGAAAACAAATCCTTCAATATAGTAATAGTGGGATTATACCGACCCCCTAATGCGTCGAGAATCGAATTCATTAACTCACGATGCAAACATACTTGTAGGTAGTAATTGCTGGTGACCTCAAATTTGATGTAGGAAATAATAGCCCTTCTCTAGGCAGCCTGATCAACTACATAACGGTGCCTACCCGCTCTAATAACATTAACGAAAAGAAATCCAACGTTAATTGATCATGTTTGGAGTAATCTAGAAGTTGAAATCAAATCTTTTGTAATAAAAGCAAACATGACTGATCTTTATCCCTGTATTGTAAAAAAAAAAAAAATTATTAATAAAACACGAACACTTACTACAATAAATTATAGGCAGGACGATTAAAATTGTAGACGTATTTTTATAAGTAAGCTAAATGAGGACTTTTCATACATACAGAATGACCAGATTGATATCCATTCAAAATTTACCTGCTTTATAAACTTCTTAAATACGTGTTATAATGATTCATTTCCCTTAAAAACCAAATCATTAGGATCAAAGAGGATTAAAAGCCATGGATAACATCAGGTATAAGAAACTCAATAAGTCAAAAAGATACTCTTAAAGGAGGTATCATACCTTTTCAATTATATATTAATTATGAGAAACGATTAAAAATTGTTTTGACGAAAGCAAAAATGAATATTGCAATAGTAAATTTAAAAATGTATATGAAGACCCAAAATCACTTGGGGATTAATTAATGATCTAGTCAATAAAAATAATTAAAAAAAAAGCAAAATAAATAAAAACGGAGAAATATTAAAACAACAAAAAGAAATTGCCGACGAACTTAATAATTACATCGTAAATATTGGCAAACTAAATGTGTCAAACATGCCGCTTAGGCATACCTCATTTGAAACCTATCTGGGAGACTACGGTTTTCTCTTTTCCTTTGAAAATGTTACGGTTTCAGAAGTCAAAGCGATCATTACGGAACTACAAAATAAGAAATGTGAGTTTCATATCATTCCCAATCTCCCAATCATATTTACAAAATCAT
Source organism: Trachelipus rathkii (assembly GCA_015478945.1). Classification (NCBI taxonomy): domain Eukaryota; kingdom Metazoa; phylum Arthropoda; class Malacostraca; order Isopoda; family Trachelipodidae; genus Trachelipus; species Trachelipus rathkii. The sequence goes on from JABUQX010044787.1 coordinate 18,539, forward strand.
AGCCGACATAATTGCCTCTCCCCTTAAAGATCTCATTTAACAAGGGAGTTTTCCCAGGAATTTTAATAAAGTCTCACGTGCCACTCCTGCTCATAATAAAAGGTTGATAATACTGATCCTAAAACTTATAGACGTGGTCAATACACACAATTAGCAAAATACTTGAAAAGCTAGTATTAATCGAATAATAAGGCTTATCTTGATACGAATAGATCTTATTAACGACTTTCAAGTTTGGGCTTCTAAGAAAGAGTTCAGAGATCAACACTGAAGTCTTGTTTGTTTGACTGAAAAAATATTATGTAAAATATAGAACACTAAACATTCATCTCTGCGCTTATATTATTGGTCTTACCAAAAGCTATTGATTATAAATAAAAAAAACAACAACTAGATCATGATATAATCTATTAGCAAAATGAACATAAGATGAGAATAAAGGGGAAACCACTGCAACTGGTTTAAAACATACCTAAGTGGAAGATCTCAGTATGTGAATATAGGTGAAACATGCTCGGAACAACTACAATCAAAGCAAGCTCCACAAAGAATTTATTTTTTCCTTTATTTATTATATAAATTTATGCTGCAGTCTATTGCAATTCCCACGACTCTTTCATGGTTTCATTTGCTAATGATATTTCAATATTATAAGGGATAAAAATTCCGGTCTTTACACAATCGCCAAAAACAGCAGACATCTTAAATAAGATCACAATATAGATAGAATCTAATAAACTTTCACTAACACTTGCAAAACCGTATATCATTATAATTCAGCAATAAAACCATTATATGATAATTTCAAAACAATCAAAATTAAACGGAGTGACTTGAAAAGATCACAAATGCTAAAATATCTTGGGGTAACAATAGATGAAAAAATGACATTCAAAGAACATATCAACTAGCTAGTGAGCAAACTAGCTGAAATATATGTATAAGTAAAAGGGAAAAAGAAAAGAATATACATTCCTTTGCATATTATACTGAAGTATACTATGCACACATCAATCCACATCTATTTATATTGTCATCTCAGTCTATGACATATCTAGCAAATTATGCTATTAATTCGGTTTTTTTGATTGCAAAAACGCTTTCATCGACTGTAAGCCCCACTAAAACTTCTATGAGCATAAAATTATTTATTTAAATAAACTTAAATATATTACCAATTTGAGACCATTGAAAGCTATCTCTTTAAGGAAATTGGGCAAGATCCAATTTTTCGGGCTCTGGCTTGAGCCCCAATTTTCACCCCCACTAAAAATGGACAAAATTCGGAATTTTTAAAAAATATTTAAACTATTAAACACAAAATGTGGTTTTTGCCCATCTAAAACGTTGCTTTTTCGCGGTGTTTTTCTGTGTATGTCAGTTCATTCTTTCAGAAATTTTCAATTTTTAACAACCCATGTTTTGACAATTTCTTAACGTCACGTACCCGAATTTTTTAGAAATGACTTCAAACTTGAATATTTGCATAGATAGGTCCATTACTACAAAAAGTACAAGATTTGTAATTTTCTGATTTTTTTGAGTTTTGTGCTCAGCGTTGTCCAAATTCCAAATACCCGACTTTTTTTTTGGATTTTTGAAATTAAATAATTAAAAATATTTTTTTTTCTGTCTAAGCAAAGTGGATGAAATTTAGGGCAATTGTAGTCGGGGAGATGCATACATTTTCTGACTTACGATAATTTCTTTTGCTATATGCATTAGGTTTTGGATTTGGTTCTTGGAACAAACTTTTAAAAAAAAAGTTTTTTGGAAAATTTTTAAAAATTTTTTTTATTGAGTATTTACAATAAATTACTCTAAGTAAAATAACATGCCATCTTGCGCCGACTTTCTCAACAAAACCTAAGTTATTTGTCCTATAGACTAATAAAAAAAAAATATCGGAAATTTTTCATTTCAAATTCCAAAAAAAGTGGGTTTGAATTTTGACATGCTGATGCACAAAACTCAAAAAATTCGAATAAAGTAGCTTCTGTCTTTTGTATAGGTAATGGACCCATCTATGCTTATTTCAGTTTGAAGTCATTTCTAAAAAATTTCTGGGAGTTGATTTGAAAAAAATGTCAAAACATGGTTTGAAAAATTTTGAAAATTCTGAAATTATGAACTTACATACAACAGAAAAAACTACCGGAACACACGTTTTAGAGGGGCAGATAAAAAGCCACATTTTGGTGTGTTTATATAAGTTTTTAGTGGGCTGAAATCTCCGAATTTTATGTCCCATTTTTAGGTGGCGGCTGAAAGGGGACCAGCCCCAGCCCCAAATTGGATCTTGCCCTTATTAAAGGAAATGCACAAGATACAACAAATAAGGCATTAATTCTATATATCTTAACTTTTAATCATCAAAAAATTATATATCATTAATTCAAAGAGATATAAATCTAAAAAATAGTGCTCACATAAATCCTCTTTTCTATAGGTTAGAAAAAGCTAGACAAGCTGTTAGTTATAAATGTGGCCAAAGTCTATATACGATTTACCTCAAGAATTAAAATATGATAATTCTCTTATATCATTTACAAGTAAACTCAAAAAAAGCTATATATAATAAGTACTAATATCTATTTCTATATTTTGTCATCTTACAAAATTAACTACAGAAAAATTCATATCAATAAGTACTAAACTATGAATATTTATTAATCATTATTATTATTATGCATTATTAGTGGTTTTCTTATTTTATTATTTTCATTATTATCTCATTATTATTTTTTCGCTTAGAGTTGTTAGAAATAATCTTTGTCGAGTAATTGTATTTTTATTATTATTATTATTATTATTATATTATACTATTAATATTATTCATTATTATTATTATTATTATTAATTATTATTATTATATTATTATTATTCATTATTTATTATTTTAATTTCTTCATTTACTCCTAAAAGATATGTCGGCTTCTCAAATACTTGTTCATGTTATTATAACCATTTGGATTATTATAATTATTATTATTATTATTATTATTATTATTATTATTATTATTATTATTATTATTATTATTATTATTATTATTATTATTATTATTATTATTATTATTATTATTAAAATTATAATTTTTTTAATTAAGTTATTTAAATTATATATATACTGTATAATATCTGAGTAATCTTATTTTATTTATATCTTTATTAAAAATTATTTGAAACTTCATTGATGAATTTACTTATTATATAGATTTTATATAGATTTTATTATATAGATTTTAAATAACTTAAACTAAATAATAATTATATTTACTAAACTTATTATTAATTAGGTTTATTTACTAATTTTATAAAAATAATAATTAAGAAAGCAATTTGTGCCTAAAGAAATAAAAATAAAAAAAAAAAATAATCACAAAAAATCAAAAAATAAAAAAGATTTTTTTCTAAATAAATCAAAAAAATCCCCAACCCTGTTTTGAAATATAAAAAGGAAAATACTGTCATTCACCAACTGTGGTTAGAACATTTGCCTCTGACTTATCCAAATAAAAGGTAAAGAAGAAAAGTAATATTTCATTGCAAGGGCCAAGGATGGAAATCTCAGAATCTGCTTAGCAAATAGCAAGCAGATTAGAAGGAGTTGCATTACTTACTACTCAGGGCTTGCAAATAGAAAAAAGGCTAAAGAAAAGTAAAAATAATAAAAATAGAGATATGGAAAAACCTGCAAGCTATTGCAAAAATTCAAAGAAGCTACTGAAGCCACAATTCTGACTTTGCTTAAAGTAAAGAAAGTAAGGTTAAAACAGGATTGAACAAGCAAGTTAAGTAAGACAGTCATTTGTGCTTACGCTCGATAAGAAATGCTTACCCAGTTTTAGCACGAATTTCGTGCATAAACGATTGCGATTTTTCATAAAAGTTACTTTTGTTTACAAACAATTGGAATCGGCTTTTATTGATGGAGCATGTGGCTTTGGAATAAACAAATAAAAAAATAACATGGTTTATATTACAAATAATTGATCAATTGTGATGGAGTTTATCAATTTGGAAGAAATTAGATTTAAAGCTAATTTTATTGAATGAAGCATTCCTCAATTCAAATGGCCTTACCACACTGCCATCTTGTTTGTTTGTTTACATTTTTTTCGTAAGAACCTGCTAAGCCCAAGGGTGCTTTGTGGATTTGCATGAGCATGTTTGGTTAGTGGGTTAACTGGGACAGTTTCGATAGGCCCATGTGGCTTCTTACTGTCTCTATATTTCTAACGTTCTAATGTTCTAAAAAATAGCAACCTTAGGGAATTGAGGAAATTCTTTACAATTGGTGAGTATTTTTCACAATTTTGTGCTGTTTGACAAAAACAAACGCAAACTCGAACATTTCTTGTTTCGTAAGCACAAATGTAAAAATGAAAATGGCTTTAGATGTTTGTTTAGAAGAATGTCAATTGTGATACATAGAAATAAAGATGGAAGATAAAGCTACTGCTTACTTTTAAAAGAAATCTTATGAAGTGTTATCTTTCTGGAATGACTATCCATATCTTTTAGGAAAAATCTTCCTGATGTTGGACATAATGGATGTATGTAATATCTTCACTTAAGAGGTCTTGCTCCACAAAGGACTTAGAAATAAAGATATCTCAATTCTGAGCTTTCAAAGATATAAATATATTCATATCCTCAATGGTATCATTATAAAATTTTCCCATAATTATGTGCACATAAAGGGACTGTATTTAATTTTAATTTAGTTTGCATTAGGTATAATTTTCTTTCATTTCATACATTTCTAAAAATAACACCTTTTAAATCATTTACATACCTTTGGAAAGGCTATAGTAACTGCTTTGGTTAAATTGCCTTCTTCCTGAAATAGTATATACAGTAATTAATTTTTTTTTTATTTTTTGTCAATGCGATTGCTCTCGCTCTTCGTAGAATTTTATCTTATTCACTCCTCAACATAAACCATTGCAAGGATTTCCCTTGCAAAGTTATCTGGTAAGCCGTTAACTAGTGTCCGCTTCACTATAACCTCGCCGCTCAATCCTGCACATCTTGCTAGTCTTCTTATCTCTGTAACGTAAACATCCATAGATTCTCCCATCCATTTTTTTTATACTTAATACTGTTTTCTTAAATAAATAACCCATCAAAAATTACGTAAATCTAACCTTGTGTACAATACTATTATTATACTCTGAAATAAGAAACAACTATTAGTTTTATGTTATCAGTTAAGCAAATTCTTTCTCTTTGTCACCTAAATACTTAAATACGATTCCTAGGCTTCAGCTATTACTCAGTATTCTTATTCACAGAGTGAATTGAATTGTTTTATCCAAGAGCTCCCCTTCATAACAGTACAAACTTTGGACTGCCTGACCCGATTAATGCTGTCCCATCTCCGCTTTGGGCACCATCCCTCCCCCCCCTTCAGGAATACAAATTTAAAATTCATAATACACCCTCCCCATCCCCACTACTGTTAAAGATGTCTCTCCAGATAAACGATGACACAAAACGTCTCTTACCAGACTGCTCTGACTTAACAAATATTAGGCGCAACTTTGATACACTCTCTAATGTATCTCTTAGCCAGGCCTCCTGTGGTGGCACACTATCTAGGGACAATCTACTTCTCGTAGAAGGGGAGTGGTCAGGGGTGCTAACATTTAATATACTGTATATATATACGTATATATATATATTGGGTTAAGTGGTGCATTAGCATGATTAAGGTAATGAGTTCGAGTCATAGTGATTTTTTTGGGCTAGAGATTTTGATTTGCTTACAAATGGCTCTCTCTCTCTCTCTCTCTCTTCTCTCTCGTCCTCTCTCCTCTCTCTCTCTCTCTCTCTCTCTTCTCTCTCTCTCTCTCTCTCTCTCTCTCTCTCTCTCTCTCTCTCTCTCTCTCTTCTCTCCTCTCTCCTCTCTCTCTCTCTCTCTCTCTCTCTTCTCTTCTCTCTCTCTCTCTCTCTCTCTACTCTTCTCTCTCTCCTCTCTCTCTCCTCTTCTCATCTCTCTCTCTTCTCTCTCCTTCTCTCCTCTCTCTCTCTTCTCTCTCTCTCTCTCCTCTCTCTCTTCTTCTCTCTTCTCTCTCTCTGCCTCCTCTCTCTCTCTCTCTCTCTCTCTCTCTCTCTCTCTCTCTCTCGTTCTCTCTGCTCTCTCTCTCTCTCTCTCTCTTCTTCTCTCTCTCTCTTCTCTCTTCTCTCTCTCTCTCTCTCTTTCTCTTCTCTCTCTCTCTCTCTCTTCTCCTCTCTCTCTCCGTCTCTCTTCTCTCTCTCTCTCTTCTCTCTCCTCATCTCTCTCTCTCTCTCTCTCTCTCTCTCTCTCCTCTCTCTCTCTCTTCTCTCTCTCTTCTCTCTCTCTCTTCTCTCTCTCTCTCATCCC
>JABUQX010044788.1:0-22500 GCA_015478945.1 Trachelipus rathkii
AGTACCCGTAAACATGGTCGAACTCACCCAAAAACCTCAAAGCACATACCAGGAATGGACATCTGCTAATCTCGAAGAGGCTTTTCAGCTTGATTCAACAGACTTAACTCGGGAACAAAAAGATCAACTAATACAACTCTTACTTAAATATCCAACTGCTTTAAGCCTCGGAGATACAGATGTGGGGTGTACCTCTGTTCTTAAACACTCAATTGAAACCTACATAGATAATCCTATATGCGAACCTGTTCGAAGACTTCAAGGTCCTATTTTATATGAAGTGGAGGAAGTGTGCAGAAAACTCGAAGCTGAAGGCATCATCAGGCAATCTTTTTCTCCTTACTCAGCACCGGTAGTACCCATCAGAAAACCCGATGGGGCTATGCATAGATTATCGAAAACTAAATTCTGTCACAAAGGGAGATTCCTTTCCCATTCCTAATCTGACAGATACCCTTTTTAGCCTTCAAGGCAAGCAATACTTTACGACTATCGATCTTATAAAGGGGTACTATCAGGTTGAAATGGCGGAGGACAGCATCGAGAAGACTGCTTTCTCAACCCCATTATCCCATTGGGAATTCCTTAGAATGCCTTTTGGCGTAAAAAATGGACCCGCCACGTTCCAGAGAGCCATGCACTTGATATTGAGTCACCTTTCATGGGAAGAAGTCAGGGTTTATCTGGACGATGTGCTTATCATCACTAAAACCTTTGCAGAACATTTGGCAGTATTAGAAGAGGTTCTCATTGCATTCAGAGTCAACGGATTCAAGCTGAAACCTTCAAAAACGTATTTATTAAGACGAGAAGTAAGCTTCCTGGGACACGTAATTTCAAGTAAGGGTATGATTCCCTTGGAAAAGAATCTCAAAGGAATTCAGGACTTCAAAGCACCAACTACAGTTAGAAAAGTTCGACAGTTTATGGGACTGGTTAATTTTTATCGCCGGCATATACCGAACTGTTCAGTGATTGCAAACCCCTGTTTGACCTATTAAAATGTAAATCAACCATTCCTTGGACGGACGAATGTCAACAAGCTTTTGACAAATTAAAACAACTCTTAACTAAACCACCCTTATTAACCTATCCGGATCGTACAGAAAAAGCACAACCACTATTACTTTATACAGATGCATCGGGAATAGGTGCAGGAGCCTGTCTTAGCCAGGTTCAGGATAACGAAGAAAAACCTATAGCATACATCTCAACAGTATTTTCAAAGGCTCAAAGGGGGTATAGCACTACTGAGAGGGAGGTTGCTGCCATTCGTTGGGCCGTCAGGTCATTAAAACCGTTCTTATATAAGATTAAAGTCAGAATATACACAGATCACAAACCTATCCTATTCTTGCAAAACATGCCACTTGTAAATCACCGAGTTGCCCGAACTCTGGAGGAATTAAACGACCTCGATTATGAGCTTCACTATTTACCGGGTAAACAAAATATAGTAGCAGACTTTTTGTCTCGTAATCCTTATGAAATTAAATCTGAAACAATCGATAAGAGTTATATCCCAGAAATTCCAGACGGATTTATAGAACATTCTATGCCTGGAGGAGGGGATTCCCTTTTTTCAATGTTTTTCACAGTATTTATACAATAATGTAAGTCAACATATAGCACTACGTGTAAACATAATAGAAGAATTAATAGATCATCGAAAAGACTATCATTTGCCAACTGGCAAAGGTGAAAAACAAACCCTTCAACAATTAAAATTGTCAAAATATCCAGGCCAACTTCCATTCACACATAGTATTCAAGCCTTTGCAACGATGTACAAAGTAAAAGTGTTGGTGTATAGTTCTAAAGAACACCCTCTTCAATTTGGGATATCAACCTCTGATTCAGAAAAGAAAACCTGTTACTTGTTTTGCAGAGGAGGGATACACTTTAATCTTTTAAAACTTGTGAACTCAGAGGAGTTACCAACATCAGTTACTACAGCAATAATCGCATATCCACAATTACAACCTGATTCTAAGAGTCCTCCAGTAATTTATTATAATTTAGTGCCAGATATTTTGATGGAGGAGGATTTATCGGAATTAAATCTTCATCTTCTTTATGAATTAAAGAACTCTGGTGGGGAGGAGATGACTCTGGACAAGTTGCCTAGCGCTACTATAACTTTACATAATTTTTCTTTGGTGTTGAATTCACAGGATTCAGTGGAAGTCATTATGTCTCAAATAACTGAATGTCAGCAGATCGATCCTTTGTTGAAAAGGTTGATGAGAGCTTTGCGAAACAATCAACCCTTCAGGGGACCCTTAAAATTATTCAGCCGTTCAAGAAATTTTCTGTTTGTTCAGGATGACCACATAATCCACTGCAATCGCAATAATCATTATCACTACGTGGTCTCGTTATTGTAGGGCCTAACCTAAAACTAGTAAATCCTACATACCAGGTAAGCCATCCTTGTGTCATGTTTTAAAAATATAGTAATTGTAAATACCAAAGTCAAAAATGTATATATATATAAAATAAATAAATAAAAAAGTTATATATATATGTAGGAAAACTAAAGAAATGTTGGTTGAAATATATATATATATATATATCATATATACATATATAAACTTAATAAAACATTTATTATTTCAAATATTATTAATATATAATATATATATATATATATATTATATATAATATACAATATATATATATATAATATATATATATATATATATATATAAATGTGTGGTGTGTCTGGATATGAGTGTGGTGTTTATGTGTGTGTGTGAGTGTCCAATTTTATATGTATACCTGTATTATAAATAGGCTAAGTATGTGTGTGTTTTTATGTAAATAATAATTGTGTGTGTGAACATTTGTGTGTGTGTACGTGTGTAATTATGAATATAGATATTTAGGTTTTAATAAAAAGAGAAAATAGAGTAGGGTTATGTAAATAAAGATTAGAAAAGCATTTTAAAAATAAAGAAAATAAGTAAAAAATGTAATTATGAAGGAAATAATCTTATTTTTCTTTAAAACAGTTTTGGAACCATAAATCATGAAAGGAAATACGAATTAAAAATACTACTGATAAAAATGCAGAAAAGTGGAAACACTACTAATGATGTCACAAAAAGCAATCCAATATGGCGGACGTAGAGCAGAAAGAAACTCACTTGATATTTGGCATTCAACTTGTTAAGATTAGCATTGTGCTCTGCGTGATTTGATATTTTGCGTTAGCTTTGTTTATATTTTGTAATAGTTTGTTTCATATTATTATCGACTTACTTATTGTCTGGATCTCATACCGATAACAGTGATTTTTGTCGTGCTCTGTAAAAAACTTGTTAAACTGTTTATTATTTCGAAATTGATATACGTTGTCTCATTGTTAAAACTTTGTATATTTTGAAGCAATCGTCATAAAATTATTTATTTATTGGAAAGTGTTAGAATAATTTTTATAAATAATTTAACTTTGTATATTTATTTTATCAACTCTGAATAACATACCCTTTGGAAACGTTGTATATTTTGAAGCTACCAGTATTTAAAGGTTTGAAAGGTAAATCATGATTTTTATATTAAATAATTATATATTATTAGTTATCTAGTTTACCTGTAATGCGCTTTGATTCCAGCTTTTGCAGTGGCAGTCAGCGTCAATAAACAAAATTTATTTAAACCTTAGTAAGTTTAAAGTATGCACCCTGTGATTGGGCATTTATCTGTGCCAAAACTATTAATTGTTTGAGCACGCAGATTTATTGTGAACGAAAAAACAACTAAGTATTATTGCATTTTTTGATCTAATCGATCTCAGTCGATATTGTACAGAGAGTTATTAAAAGATTTTAAAGTTTATTTTTATATTTAAAGAATTTGATTAAAAGTTGAAAAAGTAAAGCTTTTGTTCTGATAGGTCCTTGTTTTTAGTTGAGTTTCATTTTATTTGCGAGATTTTGGTCAAGTATTATTAAAAGAGAAGTTCATGGTTGTTGATAAGGTAGCGGCCATTTTGATTGAAAAAGCCGGCAGCCGCCATCTTTAATTTTTAGCCGCCATCTTTAATTTCGGCCGCCATTTTGAAAATGACAGTGGCTTAAAGCATCAACTGTCTGAATTGTTTGGATAGTTAAGGTGATTAAGTTGTATCATCTTTGACAATTAAAATACTTTGATAGATTAACATGATTAATAGTTGAAATTATAATATTGTATAAGAACAGCTAATTCTGTTGAAATATATATAGTAGTCCTTGGACTTGACAGAATTGGCTAAGACTTGATTTGATTTGGGACTTGGATAAATTTGCAATTGGTTGATGACGATTAATAATTTGTGACTTTGTGATAGAAATTAACTTACAGTAACTTTTGACAGTTAATAGATGGAATAACACTTGGAGATTTTAGTGTTTAGTTTATGTTACATTGATTTGACTTTAACTTTGAAAGAAAATAATAGGACTTAGTTTTGTTAAACATAGACTTAGTTGGACTTAGAATTAAATTTAATCGGACTTTAATTGATTTAACTTGGAGTTCGACTTTGAGGTTGGGACTCGACTTTTTCTGATATTCGACTTTGAAGTTTACATTTGACTTTGCCTATAATACTCGACTTTGAGTTTGACCTGTGATTGTCTGAACTTAGCCTTCAATGGTAATTATTTAACTTAGTTTTCAGCTTTGACTGTTTGAGTTGACTTTCGACTTTAACTTTTCAGATTTAGCTTTCAACTTTGATTTTTCGAATTTAGCTTTCGACTTTAACTTTTCAGATTTAGCTTTCGACTTTGACTTTAGTTTTGTAGATTGGTTTTGACTTTACTTAACTGGTCTTTCGATTTAAATTATTTATAGTTGATTGCTGTAGTTTTCGACTTTCGTTGGTATAATTTAGTTTTGGTACTCGATCCTTTCAAGACTATTCCAACTTTGATATTACAGTTGGATTTTAACTTGATTGAATGAAACTTGGTAATCAGTTTTTGACTTAACTTAACAGGATTTAATTTTAATTAAGTGTTTGCGGTTGATGCATGTTTTATTGTGCATTAATTATAGTGAGATATTTTGATTGATTCACAACAATTTCAAGGTGAATTGAAGGTTTGAATACTTTGAAGTTTGATAACACTAGTTTGATAAATTAAACTTTATAACGGTTTGATGGTAATCACAATTGACTTTGATTAGATTACAAGTCGGTCTTGATTTATTGCCTTTACATCGCAAGTAAAAGGCAACCAGTTTAGAAACAAGACAAAGATTTGTGGACAGTTTATTAAGTGAGATTTATATAATCACAATTGATATGAGAATTATTTTTAGATTTAATTTTGACTAGTTACACGTTTTTTTGTTTAACGATAGAACCATCTTATAATTATTGAGTTGATTCAGCTTGAAGTGCTGAAGTATAGCAATTGAAGGACTCTCGAAGTTCTTTATATCTGTAAACAAGAGTTCTACGAATACATCTAACTACGAAAACAGTTAACTACTAACACCTCTAACTACTGAGGATAGGGAAAGGGAACACAATAGTTTTTATTTAGAATTAGACACAACGCTCTGTAGATTTTTGTTTATTTTACCACTATACACTTTTAAGGTTAGACAGTCAGTTTTAGTTTTCATTACTGCAATTTTTTCTTTAGGTAGTGTAAATATTTGAGGCCATTACTAGTGCACTACAACAAGAATAAAATAAAATGGTGCCATAACCAGTCCGAGCTGGTTGTTGTGGCTGTACGATTTATTTTGAATTTATTTTTCCCACCTTTCTTTTTTTTTTTTGGGCCCTTCCTGTTTGCCTTTTCCCTTAAGTTACCTCTTTAGTAGGAGGGTGTGTGTGGGGTCCCCCCCCATTCCTAACATTTTAGCTTGCAAATACATTAGTTGTATATTAGAGAATAAAACAATAACTTAGAATGAATAATCAGAATAATGAAAGCGAAGTGGAACAGGAGGTAGATGTTGGTTCAGGAGAACCGGTAGAACAAGTAGAAGTTGATGAGGGATTAGATGAAGCTGTGGGAGGATTCATGGAATCAACACCAGTAGTAGATAGTGAAACAAGAGATAACATATTACATAATCCACCACTACCGCCTACACCAGAACACCCGACATTATACAACCCATATGCTACTAGAACATTAGTACCCCCACCATTAAAATTTTCAGTGGATTCAGGGTGGGAATTTGAGGAGTTCCTTCAGGAATTTGAAGTTTACTGCTCGCACACATATTCAAAAGTACCAGAAACATGGAGCAGAGTATTAGGTAACTATTTGGAGGGTGAAATATTAGAAGCATACAATAACATAGAGGGTGGAAGAATTCAGTATACGAAAGTAAAAGAAAAGCTGAGAGCTATAATAAAGCAATTGACAACTAGCCAGGATGTGTTGCTTACCAGATTTTGGGCAACTAGCAGAGATAAGAACGAATCAATAATAAATTATTCTATGAGATTGGACAGGCTTGCAGCATTGGCTGGAATGGACAGTGCTCAAATCTTATATGGACAAATCAAGAAGTTAAAAATCATGGATGGACTTAACAACGACGCAGCCGCTAAAGTTAAGTTTGCCACACTATCAGATCCCAACATGAATGTGAATAAGGTAATAGAAATAGCTCACAATGTGGAAAAGTGTTTTCAACCGAGTAAACCAAATAAAAGTGAGGAAAAAAGACAAACCAAACAAGAAGTAGTAAAGAAAAAGGAAATACAAGTAACAGGATTGAATGAAGAAAAAGATCAGAAACCTAAGTGTACTTTTTGTCAACGAGAAGGTCATCAAGAGGAAAGATGTTATAAGAAAAACAATTGTTGTTTTTGTTGCGGAAAAAGAGGTCACAGGATTCAAGACTGTCGAAACAGAAAATCACAACAAGAAAACACAAACGGTTCAAACAGAAGACAAGAAAACTACCACTAATGTAAATAATGGAAGAACTGGAAATACAAAAACATTAAGTTGCCCTTATTGTGGTCAAGATCACCTAATGAAAGACTGTGTTGATTTTAAAGAAGCAATGAAAAGAACAAGATCGTCGGAAAACGAGTAACACCCTTGGAAAAGCAAGGTAATAAGGGTGTTAAAGAGGAAAACCTTGCAGTGGCAATTTGTGACAAGCGTATTTATGTGTCCTTGGACACAAAACAAGGAATTGTTAGAGCTTTGGTTGATACAGGAGCGGAAGTGAATTTGATGTCATTGGACGTGGTTAAGAGACTTGGATTGAAATTGATTAAGCAAAACAGCATACAATTAATAGGAGTACACGGTGATTGTGAACCCACTTGTGGTGAAGTGTATATGTCCTTTTATTTAGGAGGTTACTTGGTGAAAGAAGAACGATTTATCGTTAGCGATAAAACAAAACACGAGATAATATTGGGTATAGGGTTCATAAAAACACATTGTTTAAACATCAATCTAAAAGAAAATCAGTTAACCTGCCAATTTCAAGAACACGAAGTATTCCTTTGCGACCTGAGCCGAAATGAAACATCATTGGATGACATAGAATTGACATTGAAAGAGAATGTCACAATAAAGACAGGATACGTAAATACTATAGAATTAAGCTGGCCTGATGGTACAAAGAAACCACATTTGTATGGAACAGAAAGAATTAATCATGATTTGGATAATATGGGACTATTAGTGTCTAATGCTGTGAATTCTGGCCCTTATACTCTGGTTAGTGTTATTAACATGAGTGACGAAGATATACATTTACAATCTGGAACCGTTGTAGCCAAAGCAGTGGAATTAATTGAAAAAGGGAATAAATTAATAGAAGTAAAGAGTGTTTGTGAATTGGAACAAAGTCAAGTAACATCACAGAACGAATCATTGGAAGAAAGATTTCAATTGAATGAAACAGATTTGACTAAGAAACAACGAGAAGAAGTCATTAGAGTTTTGCAAGGTTTTGAAGATATAATAAGTAAGGACGAACATGATGTAGGATATACGGATAAAGTGGCACACCACATCAAATTGACAGACGAAACGCCCATTAAGCAGAAAATTCGGCGGTTTAATCCAAAAATACAGGCTTTAGTGGATGAAGAATTAACTGAGTTGGAAGAACAAAAAATAGTGCAACCATCAAATAGTCCTTGGAGTAGTCCAATAGTGCCAGTTGTGAAAAAGAACGGTAAAATGAGAGTCTGTATAGACTATCGAGCGTTAAATCAAAGAACCGTTAAAGATAGCTTTCCGTTACCCATAGCTGCAGATTATATTTATAGTCTAAAGGGATCCGTCTACTTTTCCCTTCTCGATATGACAAAAGGTTACTACAACGTGCCCGTAGATGAAGAGTCCAGACCTTTAACTGCGTTTTCAACCGCTACTAGACACTTGGAGTTTGTAAGATTACCTTTTGGTCTTAGTAATAGTCCAGCCACTTTCCAAAGGTTGGTTAATCTGATGTTAAAGGGTTTTGATTGGACCCAGGTAATCGCATATCTTGACGATATTTTAATTCTAGGGAAAGATTTCGAGGATCATCTAAAAAACCTGAAGAACGTCTTAGAAAAACTACGAGAGTATAACCTTAAAATCAAACCGGAGAAATGCAGTATCTTCAGACGAAGGGTTAAGTTTTTAGGACAGGAAGTTAGTGAAAGGGGATTACTACCATTGAAAGATTACATCAGAGCAATTAAGGAGGCCAAAGTCCCACGAACTGTGAAACAGCTACAGAGTTTTCTAGGAAGCATAAATTATTACAGAAGGCATATACCTAATGCCGCTCAGTTGATGAAGCCTTTGTCAAGTTTAACATCAGGAAAAAATTTAAAATGGACTACGGAATGTCAGTACAGTTTCGACCAACTAAAAGAAGCACTAACAGATGCACCAATTTTGTCATTTCCCGATTACAATAGTACACAGCCGCTTGAATTATATGTAGACGCCTCAGGAACTGGTGCAGGAGCTTGTTTAAAACAGCAACAAGGAGGCATAACTAAAGTGATTGCTTATGCTTCAATTTGTTTTAGTGGAGCCCAGATACATTACAGCACACTAGAGAAGGAATTAGCTGCACTGCGCTGGGGTGTGAAAACGTTTAAGGTCTTTTTAAGGTGTCGAAGATTCGTTATTTGGTCAGACCATCAGCCTTTAACTTACCTACATAATATGGCCGGAATTAATTCTCGGATAGCCAGAACTTTAACAGACTTAGCAGAATATGATTTTGAGATCCGGTACATACCAGGCAAATTGAATTTCATCAGTGATTTCCTTTCGAGATGCGGACCCGATGATACGTCAGAGGCAGTGGCCCTGGATCAGGAGCAAGATTTAATACCGTTTGGATTCAGTGTACAAACCGTCCCTGGAGGAGGGAATTCATTGTTCCAGGCCATGGCCTTGTATCTTTTCGGGAATAAGGACCAACATAAAATACTTAGAGAGGGTGCTGTGAGTGAAATCCAGAAAGATATAACTAAGTACGGGTTGCACGATAGTAAAAATCACCGACAACAATTAAAGAGAATGGGACATGCAGGAACATTGGTATCCGGTGAAGTTGTAGAAGCATGTGCAAGAGTAAACAATGTATCTATCTGGGTATATCATGGAAAAGAGCTTAAGATACAATATAATACTAACTCAACAAAAGAATTACCTGTCTGTCATTTAAGATGTGTGGATGGTGTTCATTTTGACTTATTGGTTCCGGAAACGAAGGAAGTTCAATCTTTGGATCTTTTCGGTGGAGAATGGGATTGTTTTATATGATCTAATTGCATCTGTGGTGATGAAGTTCTCACAAGGAAATTATTCATGTTCAACGCTCATAGATGGGTCAGAAAGGTGAAGAAGAGGAGAGGGCAGGAACCTGGAAGGAGTTGACGGGAGTGAATCCGGAGATACGCAGAGTGAAATTGAAGAGGAAGAACGGAGTAATTTAGATGGAAATGAACAGAATTTGACTGGAGTTGAACTACCGAAACTAAAAGAAGACCTTGTGTATATTTATGATGAAGAAAGATTAAGAATAGGGATACGAGAAAGACAAAAAGATGATCACCAGTTGTTGAAATTGAGCGAGGTGATTTGTGGAGAAGAAACTGAAGTAGAAAAGATTAAGCTGATGAAACAGAATCATGTACTAAGACCTTTTAGTAGATACATCCGAGAGATAACCTGTCAAGAAGGTTACTTAATGAAATACATAGGAGAAAGACCAATTCCTATGATTGCTTATAAAGATATGTTCCATTTGTGTATCGATATGCATAAAAAATACTTTCATTTGGGAAGAGATAAATTGCTAAAAAAGGCAGAAAGTATAGCTTGGCACCCAAAGATTTATTATATTTGTAATACGATCACCAGAACTTGTATAAAGTGTCAAGAGAATAAAGGAGTCCCTGCACGAAGGAATAAACCTCCAACATGGAAGATAAATGCCAAGAATCCTTTTGATATTGTTGCATTGGATCTAATGGAACTACCGTTAACAGCCAAAGGAAATAAATATGTGTTAGTGGGAGTAGATGTCTATTCTAAATGGTTGATGGCTGTGGCTGTTCCGAACAAGAAGGCAGAAACCATCTTAGAAGCTTTTCGTAATATGTTAGCCACTTTCTTGAAAAACCCAAAAGAAGTTCAAACGGACAATGGTTCGGAATTTAGAAACCAGTTAATGGATACATTTTTAGAAAAAAGAAATATTCATCATAGATTGACCGCGGCTAATACCCCACAAACAAACGGGATTGTAGAGAGGGTAAATAGAACTATATTAAACATGTTGAGAATGCTAGATGATAAAACTACATGGGATTCTTGTTTGGGTGATATCATAAGTACTTACAATCATAGTTACCATCGAGAATTAAATCAAACACCAGCCAGTTTGTTTTTAGAAAACGTAAAGAAGAAGGAATCAGAGGAATTAACTTGGAAAAAGAAAGATCCGAACTACGAACCCTTTAAGTTGGAGGAATTAGTCCTAAAAAAGAACATTTATAAAGGACATGCTGTACAGAATAAGTTGTCTAAGAAGTATCACGGACCATATAGAATTGTTAAAGTTTATGGAAATGGTGTACTATATGACATACAGCACAAATATAGGAATACCTTGTTGTACAGAATCCACCAAGTGCATCTGAAAAAATTTTATGAGATACCGAAAGAGTTAGAGGAGAAGAGTAAAGAACCAGAAAAGGAGGATTCTATATCTGAAAACAGTTTCGAGGGTTTTGATCCTTTGGATTTTCGTTCTGTTCCTAAAGATTTTGAAGGATTTGAAGAAGAAGAAACAGTTAAGAATTCATTTGCACTTAATTGGAAAAGACTTGAAAGATTCAGTATACCTTTTGGGTCAGGAGTTGAAGAAAAAGAAAAAGAGTATACAGATGTAGGTATACAAGTTGAAGAAATATGGGAACAAAGATTGTTTGAGACTGGATCTTATGAGGGAAATACTTTGGAAGATACTATTGATATGTCTGAGGAAACTATCTATTATGACACAGTAAACATGGAGTCGTGGATCATTGAGGAGATCTACAGGGAGTAAAGTGATGTTTGAGTAATGTGGTACAAGTTTTTTTTTTTTTGAATTGCATTTTCTTACCAATCAGAAAAGAAAGATTGGTTGACAATGTGAAAAAAAAGAGAGTTAAGTTTAATTTAAAAAAAAAAAAAAAAAAAAAAAAAAAAAAAAAAAAAAAAAAAAAAAAAAAAAAAAAATATTTTTGAAATTTGTTTTGTAGTAATAAATTATGATTGCCTTAATAATCAAAAAAGGGATTGTTTTGGCAATCGAAAGAAAGTTATATTAGTAACTAAAAACAGTTGCTTTAGTAAGCAAGGATAAAGTTGCCCTGATAATCGGAGAGATTGCTGGGACAACGAAAAGTAATATATAAATTGCCTTGGTGGTTGAGAAACCAATTGCCTTGGCAATTGGGAACAAAGAATTAGTAGTAAATAATAAAAGACTGCTTTAACAATATGAAATAAATTATTGCTTTGGCAGTCAGAAAGAGAAATTAGATGGTTAGGAAAATAAAAGACTGACTTAGTAATATAAATAAATTATTGCTTTGGCAGCCAGAAAAAAAAATATATAATATAAGTTTATGTTCATTGAAGTAATGGTTGTTTATTTGATTATTTCAGAATGACCACCAGACGAAGGACACTGAACCCAGATATGTTGTCATCAGAGAAGACTATAGTTGTTGGAGACAGTCGGGTGCGATCTTTAGCGGAATACCCCAGATGGGCCCCATACACAGATGTAACATTTTATTATAAAAATGGCATAAAGTTGATGGAAATGTTGCAACTCACGGAAGCTATTCTTGAGCGAAATATGGAATTGGGAGACGACTTAATTCAAATCGTCATCTTAGTAGGGTTGCATTGCGACTTTACCCGATTAAAATACTTCCGAAACACCAACAAACAGATCATGGTGCCCAATTCAGAATTGCAAATGGAAAGATATGTTGTTACACTAGCCAGACAGTTGATCAGATGGGGAAACCAATACCCATTTTGTAAGATAATCTGTACCATACCGTTTACACCCGATTTTGACCGTTACAACTATAAAAGACTTAGAGGAAATTTAAATAAGGAACAGCTTGAACAACAATATACCACCAGAATGAGTCGACGTTATTTGCGAGATTTTGTAGACATAATCAACGATTTTTATGACCAATGGAAGGAATATATACGTCCTAAACCGCTTGCTTTGGCACGGATGGGGCAGTATACATGGAAAGAAACAAAATCAAGGAGACAGGGTACAAGAAGGAGAGTAGATCCCCGAGAAAATATGGAACCCTACCCTGGCCAAACCACTGATGGTCTTCACATGCGAGAAAAAGCTGTCAAACATTTCTGGAGATTGTGCAAAGAAGGTATTAGGCATTTCTAAAAAATTTAGTAAGAAGGGATATGAATGGGAAGACAATCATCATGAAATGGGTTTGTGGACAATAAATTTAGATCCAGTGGAACCACGAATTTACAATGATGATACACGAACATGGGTGGAGATCAGAAGTGGATGGCTAGAGGGGGATTTCTTGGAGGAGAGTACACAATTGGACAAATTAAAAATACACTATGTAAAAGTGATAAAAGGACGTACCACTGAAATCCTTAAAGAAGACATATGGTATGATGAGATTAAAATAGAACCTACTAATGAAGTAATTGATGAGACTGAAAATTGAGAGAACATAATCATAAGACCACACGACGTGATCTTTCGGAATGGAGGTATTGTAGGGCCTAACCTAAAACTAATAAATCCTACATACCAGGTAAGCCATCCTTGTGTCATGTTTTAAAAATGTAGTAATTGTAAATATAAAAGTTAAAAAATGTAAATATAAAAATAAATAAATAAGTATATATATATATGTAGAACTAAAGAAATGTTGGTTGAAATATATATATATATATTATATATATAGTATATATATATATATATATATATATATATAATATATATATATATATATATATATATATATAATGATATAATAATATATATATGTGTGTGTGTCTGGATAATGAGTGTGTGTTTATGTGTGTGTGTGTGTGTAGAAGTATATATGTCTACCTGTGTGTATATAAAATTTGTATATTCTTTTAACAATATTAATGAAATAAATTAATGCGTAGAGAGTAAAATTTGGTTGTAAAAGAGACAAGATGAGAGAGATGATAAAGTTTATGCGTTAAAAAATTGTATATAGTTCAAAGTTTATTAAAAGTTCGTATAACTAAAAGTAAAATAAAAAATATCGCATAGTAGAAAGAAGTCTGAAAATTATTATCTTTTTAGATTCTGTTAAAATAAAGAATAACAAGTTTTCCGATAGGCTAAATGTTTTAAAATTGTCCTTAAAATAATATTGATATATATTGGTTACAGAAAAGAACATCGAAGAAAAGATTTCACAGAAGTGGCAACACTCTATGACGTCACGAAAGCAATCCAATATGGCGGACGTAGGACAGAAAGCAGATCATTCTATATTCTGGACTCATTCCGATAAGATTAGCTCTGCGTGATTTGATATTTTGTTAGCTTTGTTTATGTTTTGTAACAGTTATTTTGTTTCATATCGACTTACTTATTGTCTGGATCCCATACCGATAACAGTGATTTTTGTCGTGCTCTGTAAAAAACTTGTTAAACTGTTTATTATTTCGAAATTGATATACGTTGTCTCATTGTTAAAACTTTGTATATTTTGAAGCAATCGTCATAAAATTATTTATTTATTGGAAAGTGTTAGAATAATTTTTGTAAATAATTTAACTTTGTATATTTATTTTATCAACTCTGAATAACATACCCTTTGGAAACGTTGTATATTTTGAAGCTACCAGTATTTGAAAGGGTTTGAAAGGTAATATGAATTTTTATATTAAATAATTATAATATTATTAGTTAGTATTGCGTTGGCAGTTGGCTTTGATTCTAGCTTTTGCAGTGGCAGTCAGCGTCAATAAACAAAATTATTTAACCTTAGTAAGTTAAAGTATGCACACTGTGCATTGGCATTTATTGTCCAAAACTATTATTGTTTGAGCACGCAGATTTATTGTGAACGAAAAAACAACTAAGTATTATTGCATTTTTTGATCTAATCGATCTCAGTCGATATTGTACAGAGAGTTATTAAAAGATTTTAAAGTTTATTTTTATATTTAAAGAATTTGATTAAAAGTTGAAAAAGTAAAGCTTTTGTTCTGATAGGTCCTTGTTTTTAGTTGAGTTTCATTTTATTTGCGAGATTTTGGTCAAGTATTATTAAAAGAGAAGTTCATGGTTGTTGATAAGGTAGCGGCCATTTTGATAAAAAACCGGCAGCCGCCATCTTGAAAAGCAGCCGCCATTTTGAAAGTGACGGTGACTTAAAGCATTAACTGTCTGAATTGTTTAAATGGTTAAGGTGATTAAGTTGTATCATCTTTGACAATTAAAATACTTTGATAGATTAACATGATTAATAGTTGAAATTATAATATTGTATAAGAACAGCTAATTCTGTTGAAATAGATATAGTAGTCCTTGGACTTGACAGGATTAGTTAAGACTTGATTTGATTTGGGACTTGGATGAATTTGCAATTGGTTGATGACGATTAATAATTTGTGACTTTGTGATAGAAATTAACTTACAGTAACTTTTGACAGTTAATAGATGGAATAACACTTGGAGATTTTAGTGTTTAGTTTATGTTACATTGATTTGACTTTAACTTTGAAAGAAAATAATAGGACTTAGTTTTGTTAAACATAGACTTAGTTGGACTTAGAATTAAATTTAATCGGACTTTAATTGATTTAACTTGGAGTTCGACTTTGAGGTTGGGACTCGACTTTTTCTGAAATTGATATTCGACTTTGAAGTTTACATTTGACTTTACCTATAATACTCGACTTTGAGTTTGACCTGTGATTGTCTGAACTTAGCCTTCAATGGTAATTATTTAACTTAGTTTTCAGCTTTGACTGTTTGAGTTGACTTTCGCTTTCGACTTTGATTTTTCAGATTTAGCTTTCGACTTTGATTTTTCAGATTTGGCTTTCGAATTTAGCTTTTGATTTTAATGATTTACATTTAGTTTTGACTTTAGTTTTGTAGATTGGTTTTGACTTTACTTAACTGGTCTTTCGATTTAAATTATATTATAGTTGATTGCTGTAGTTTTCGACTTTCGTTGGTATAATTTAGTCTTGGTACTTGATCTTTTCAAGACTATTCCAACTTTGATATTACAGTTGGATTTTAACTTGATTGAATGAAACTTGGTAATCAGTTTCTGACTTGACTTAACAGGATTTAATTTTAATTAAGTGTTTACGGTTGATGCATGTTGTTATTGTGCATTAATTATAGTGAGATATTTTGATTGATTCACAACAATTTCAAGGTGAATTGAAGGTTTGAATACTTTGAAGTTTGATAACACTAGTTTGATAAATTGAACTTTGTAACGGTTTAATGATAGTCACAATTGACTTTGATTAGATTACAAGTTGGTCTTGATTTATTGCCTTTACATCGCAAGTAAAAGGCAACCAGTTTGGAAACAAGACAAAGATTTGTGGACAGTTTATTAAGTGAGATTTATATAATCACAATTGATATAAGAATTATTTTAAATATTTTTGAATAGTTACATGCTTTCTTTTGTTTAACGATAGAAACATTTTATAATTATTGAGTTGATTCAGCTTGAAGTGCTGAAGTATAGCAATTGAAGGACTCTCGAAGTTCTTTATATCTGTAAACAAGAGTTCTACGAATACATCTAACTACGAATACAGCTAACTACTAACACATCTAACTACTGAGGATAGGGAAAGGAACACAATAGCTTTTATTTAGAATTAGACACAACGCTCTGTAGATTTTTGTTTATTTTACCACTATACACTTTTAAGGTTAGACAGTCAGTTTTAGTTTTCATTACTGCAATTTTTTCTTTAGGTAGTGTAAATATTTGAGGCCATTACTAGTGCACTACAACATCGTTCAGTTTTGCCGTACAGGTGGCTGTAATAAATCATTTTGAATTTGTTCATATAGGGCAGAATAAATTATATGCTCTTATAGAAAATATAATATGGCATTCCAAGTTACGAATGATATGTCAGGATGTCACTAGATCTTGTCATACTTGTCAATTGGCTAAAATTTCTAACGTCATTTGGGCACCACCTAAAATTAAGATTAATACTTATCATCCATTTGAACTCACAGCAGTTGATCTTTTACAATTGCCTAAATCCAACAAAGGAAATAACTATGCGTTGGTTTTTATAGACCATTTTAGTAAATGGGTGGCTGCTGTGCCAATAAAAACTAAGCATACTGCAACCGTTACAACGGCTTTAGAAAATATCATACCGTACTTACCAGTAATTCCATCAAGACTGATGTCTGATAATGCTAGGGAATTTAGGGGACCCCTTTTTGAAAATTTGCTCCTTTCCTTAGGTATTTATCATGTTTACACGACCCCTTACAACCCTTCATCGAATGGTATAGTGGAAAGAATGAACCGAACTTTAATACAGTATCTAAGAGTTTCTCTCAACGATCCCGGTCATTGGGATATCATACTACCACAAGTAATTTTAAAATATAATCATTTGAAACATGCAGAAACGGGAAAAACACCTACAGAAATTTTGTTTAGAGATGCTCATGGAGTCCATCCTAGACTGCCATGGACAAAGTTTACCCAGTATTGGGATGAAGGACATAAAAAGTACCACTCTTACTCACTAGGCCAGTTGGTGGCTCTTAAGGTTCAATTGCCGGGAGACCTCACCTTGAACAAATTTAAAGAGAGGTACCAAGGACCATTGACAATAATTAAAGTAAACTCGAATGACGTAACTTATATTGTCGAGGCTCCGGACACCGGACGACAATATAGAGTTCATCACCGACAAATAAAACGGTGGAATTCACCTCCAAAATATTTAGAACGAACGCCAATTTTCATCGAATTGCTAACACGACCCTTAGCTCCTGTGCAAGAACCATTGGAGGAGATTGAGGAAGAGCGGAGTGAAACAACACCTGATAACTTACCAAATTTTGAAATGGATTCAGACGATGAGGAGTTTTTGGGATTTCCGGATGTTCCACCTCCGGATTTCTCTAATGTCATATATCACCTGAATCAAAGTATCCTGTTAGCGAATTCCTTAAATCCGATCCCGGATCCAGGTGATGTGCGATCAACATCTCCATACGACAAGGAGTATTTGATAGAGAACGACCAGTTGAGCGATATCTCATCATATCATTTGGGGAATTTGTTTCTAACACCGGAACAGATTTCGGTGATACCGCTTTTAATCAATAACTCACCTATATTGCATATTTCACCTCCTGATACAATGGAAACTCCGACTTACATTTCTTATACTCCTATTAATATAACTCAAGATAGAGAATGGTTACCACGGCCTCAAAGACAGGCTAGAAGGTTATCCATGGAGGATTTATCGTCCAGAGCCAGTTTTACGGGCTCTCCACAAATACAGAATCCTTGGGACGATATTACTCCCTTAGAAACCTTGGGAAAAACATCCACACCTACAATGAGTATACCTAAACTGGAACTTTCCACACTATCAGATACCACATCTACTCAACTAGAGATCCCAGAGATCCCATCGGGACACACCGCATCAATAATCAAAGAATTTCTAGAATTGGACAAGTCTCCAATTAAAACACCACCCTCAATTCAAACTACTTTTGGAAAAAGGAAAACAGTGCGATGGGCACCAACCGTATCGACAAGGGTGTGCGAGGAGGAAAGACTAGATGAATCAAGGTTCACAGGGTCAATAGCCTCTCGTACACGCCAGAGATCTTCTCTTGAAGAAAACACACATCCCTGGGTACAACCCCGTGTCTTGGAGAGAAGACGAAGAAGGCATACAGTCGCAGAAGAACACTTGGAAGAGGGAACGGCAGATGAAGAAGGACCTGAAGATGAAGAATAAATTTGTTTTCAATTCTTTATAAGTGTTTTCAATTCTTTATAAGTGTTTAATTATAAAAAAATTTTTTGTTGTTTTTTTATTTTTTTTGGTAAATTAAAATATAAATAAAAATCATTTTTTAACCTGAAAAACTGAAATTAACCATAGAATATGATGATCGTCTTTTCAATTCATCGAGTGATGTTTGGTAGGATGGATCATGACCATGGTGATCATCTTTTCAATTCGTCGTGTGATGTTCTGAGAGGATGGAGCATCTGTAGACCACACTGGGGAGGAAGATGATTACTACACACCTGAAAAGAGGGAATAGAAGAAAGCGATATGGGCATAACATCAATTGAACCTACAAATAAATTGCTAAAAAAAATTTTTGTCAATAAATGCTAAAATATTTTTTGTTTTTTTTAAAATGAATGTAATCTATACTACCCTTATTAAACCTGCTAAACTAAAATGGGGGGGGGGCTCTAAAGAAAATTTTAAAAAAGTATTTAAAAGATGATCTTGTGTGCCATTATGAGAATCTAATCTCCAATATTATACATTTCAGATACTCTTTGTTGGCCATTCTATGATTTCATACCTGGAGTCGGGGTATGACCAAAGATTTTCAAACCCAAAGAAGCATACATTTCAATTTAAAAGGGCAATGTATTACAGGTTCGAAGACATTCCTAGATGTGTAAATACTCATATCACACCAGACACGACTCATCTTTTGGTGTTTTCTGTTTTCCGGATGGCATATCGCCAGATGATTTATCTGCCAGTCAAATCTAAAGGTAGATACAAGGAATACAAAATAACCCTTCCAGATGTAACTTTCCGAGCTGAGGAGGTTATCCCTATTATGGAAGGCATCTATCAAATGGCTTACAAAGTTAATCCTAAGATGAAAGTTTTTCTTGTCTTGCCTGCATTACCTGACCTTCCCTATTATAATTTTCATAGGTATATTGCACATGCACCGGAGGAAGTTCAGGATTGGTATAATAGCTTCAAACATTCTGATCCTAAGGTTTTGAATAGGGATACTATCCTTGTTCATAATGAATTACTTAGACTCCATACTTCCGCTTTGCAATGGAAAGGTAAACGCACTTTGTCGATGACCGATGCTTTGAGACTGGTTCGTTGAGATCTATATAGTCAATATCAGCTTTTGGTAAATCCCAAGAATGAAGTATATTCATTGGGAGCTGATGGCTACAATAAAGATGGGATACACCCGAATAAAGAATTTGTTAAAGCATTTTGGGAAATGTTAAAAGATTTTGACACGTTGGTATGAATATAAAAACTAGCCACCAGACGCACCTTTTTTAAGTGTTTTGTTTTCATCGTTGTCAGGTTCTTATAGAAGATGACGATACAACCCTTAACACCACAACGTCCCTTGCAGGTCCAAGTTCAGCCGGAACGTCGTCAAAAGAATGGACATACTTGCGACCTGTGAGGTCATCTGAGTCTAGACATAGGCCCGAGGTTTATTCGAGTCTTTCTTGCTCGGATCAGAACCAAACCGCTCCCAAGAACCTCCGACCTTCCTTTGAGCAGTCCCGTGCAAGTCAAGGAGAAACACCTGACGTGTCTCCTTTTGATCCAATTCCTTCTGAATATTCATTCAAACGTCCAACTCCGTCGTCCTTTTATACTCCTGACAGTAAAGTGACACCAAGAGTATCACTAGCAAAATCCTTGCAACGAATGACTTTCCAGGAAGCCGACCTGATACAAGGCTCATATAATAGATTTGTCACCTATGCTTTGGGGGTACTCCACACTAAAAACGAACATATAGATGGAAAGGAATTTCGTCATATACTTGAGAATCTCACTCAGGGATATGAACAAAATGGACCTTAGATACATTTTTACACATTTACACTTTTCTTTTTCTGCCTTTCTTTTGTTTACTTTCCCCTTTTCTCCGTCAAGTATTTGACGGGTGGGGAGGTAAATGTAGAGTTTAACTTCTACATAAAATACAAGATCAATTTTGTTTTGTTTCTTTTACAGCAGTAGTATAGGCTGTCTTCAACTATTCTCAAGTTTTTGTATATGTCAGAAGTAACTTCATACTTTACGTATTTTTTTTGAATATCATAAGGTTGGTGTGAGAGTGTTTTGTGTGAAATGCTTATATTTTTTTAAGTCAAATGAATATAGACTAAAGGATTCGAATTACGTGAGTATTATTATTTTTTTAGGATAGACGTTCTTATGTTCCCATTTAATCCTCAAGATAGTCACTTGTCGGATTTCGTTTGATCTACGACCACCTTTACGCCTTGATTTGAATTATCTTGAGGTAAATTTTTCCTACTGAACATTTTCTTCTTTTCTTTTATAAAATGGATTAATTACACATTTTTTTTATCAGTAACTTAATGCTCGTTTATGTAATTTTATAGGTATCGGGACAGGGGCACATGACCCTTTTGCAACTATCTTTTTCATTAAGGTTACAAGAATTTTACTTCTGCTTTTTCAAATCAGGTCACAGGACCTTTTCGAACCCTTGATTTATTTTCAATTTGGGCACAGAGCCCTTTCCTACATTGACTGTCTCATTAGAGTGAAACTTCTTTTGTACAACTTTACTTCTTCTGCCTCATACATTACTTCACAATGCCAAAGGTATATAAATGGAATAAATAAGTTGAATTTGTAAACTTAATTCTCTATTTGTAGGGTTGAAGCTGAAAGGCTAAAGAAAAGCTTAACTATTAACTTTGTGCTGAATTTTTTTAATCTTAATTCTATAATGCTAATGTTGAAGCTGCTGAAAAGTTATAGGAAATATTAATTGTGAAATACCCTTAAATATATAATTCTTGTGGATTGAAAATTTCTGTGCTCACATAAAAAAGTGAACTGAATCTTTAAGTGCTCAAACAAGTAAAAAAGATATATACATAAGTGCAAATCTCTAAACAATAAAGCTAAAAGTGAAAGTGTAGGTTGATTATTTGATAAAGAAAACTTTAAGAACTTAATTTGATACCTACCCTTTTTACTAATCTTAAATGAGTATTGCAATCATTGACGTTTATTGATTTTAAGAACAATACACGACAAGTATATACTTTTTATTGAAGAGAATTATATTTCTATAATATTATAAATATTAATTAGTTTTAAGGATTAAAATTTTTTTCTATTTATGTGTAGTAAATGTATCGGTATCCGAATACGGTATCGGTATTGGTTATGAAGCTTCTTTAACTTTAACTTAAAAGCATAAAAGTCCAACTCAAAAGCATAAAAGTCCAACTCAAAAGCATAAAAGTCCAACTCAAAAGCATAAAAGTCCAACTTAAAAGCCTAAAAGTCCAACTTAAAAGCCTAAAAGTCCAACTTAAAAGCATAAAAGTCCAACTTAAACGCATAAAAGTCCAACTTAAAAGCATACCTTGCTTTACTAGCTAGTGAAGTGTATGTGGTTGAGGATTATATCATTATATAATATATATATATATATATATATATATATATGATTAGTTTTAAGGCATTACCCATTCTTATGTGTCATAAGAATGGCTAATGGAACATGATTGTGCAAGTTCTAAAAAAATGACATTATGTACATTATTCCATGTATTTAAGTGATTAATTAAACACGAAATATTACACTTTCTGACTTATAATCCCTTTTGCATGTCATTGCTTTGTGTATCACTACAAGACTAAATATAACTAAAGGTCTTGTGATTAAAGGTAATCATTTAGCATTTATCTCTGATTTTTATGCTACTGGCACATTTTTTATTCTTGTTATTAATTCTGCTTTGTTTTTTTTTCATGTTTGCTTGTCTCAATGTTGGAGCTGGAACCTTCGCTTCTGTTAAAGAAATTCTTACACGCCTTTTAATCATTCTTTGCCTGACGTTTGTTTTTGCATGATACTCGCGGAGAAATTAACTTTAGAACAGAGGAAGCTTGTTTGGAGAAG
>JABUQX010044788.1:27500-34340 GCA_015478945.1 Trachelipus rathkii
GGACTTTTATGCTTCTGAGTTGGACTTTTATGCTTTTAAGTTGGACTTTTATTCTTCAGAGTTGGGCTTATATGCTTTTAAGTTGGACTTTTATGCATTTAAGTTGGACTTCTATGCGTTTAAGTTGGACTTTTATGCGTTTAAGTTAAAGAAGCTTCAAAACCAATACCGATACCGTATTCGGATACCGATACATTTAGTACACATAAACAAAATATTCAATCCTTAAACCTAATTAATATTTAAAATAGTATAGAAATATAATTCTCTTTAATAAAAAAATATGTACTTGTTGTGTATTGTTCTTAAAATCAATAAACGTCAATGATTGCAATACTCATTTAAGATTAGTAAAAAAGGGTAGGTATCAAATTAAGTTCTTAAAGTTTTCTTTTATATAATCAACCTACACTTTTCACTTTTAGCTTTATTGTTTAGAGATTTGCACTTATGTATATGTCTTTTTACTTGTTTGAACACTTAAAGATTCAGTTCACTGTTTATGTGAGCACAGAAATTTTTAATCCACAAGAATTATATATTTAAGGGTATTTCACAATTAATAAGTTTCGCTCTGTATAACATTTGTGAGCAGCTGTCAACATTAGGCAGTTTATGTAGAATTAACGATTAAAAAAGTGTGCAGCACAAGAGTTTACATAGTGTAAGCTTTTCTTTAGCGCCTTCAGCTTCAACCCTTACAAATAGAGAAATTAAGTTTACAATTCGACTGTAATTGTGTATTCTCAATTAGATACCGTTTGGCGTATTGGTGAAGTATGTGTGGCATCCAAAAATATACACAGTGGTTCAGGAAGTATGCAGGACTTGAGACAGTCAATGTAGGAAAGGGCTCTGTGCCCAAATTGAAAATAAATCAAGGGTTCGAAAAGGTCCTGTGACCTGATTTGAAAAAGCAGAAGTAAAATTCTTGTAACCTTAATGAAAAAGATAGTTGCAAAAGGGTCATGTGCCCCTGTCCCGATACCTGTAAAATTACGATAAGACTAGCGTTTGATGTAAAGTTGAGTGACTCAAAAGATGTGTATTCACTGTGGATAGTATTCTCACTAGACCAAAAAAGCACAAGAAGGGATGATGATAATGCTAAGTTTTTCGGAACTTACCTCAAATGAAGAATCAATCAATGCTGATAAGGACGGTTACTGAAAACTCAAATACTGAAAAATCTGACATAAGTGACTTAATCTGAGGATTAAATGGAAGATATAAGAACATCTTACCTTAATAAAAATTAATAATATCACGTAATGTCTCAGAATCCTATTAGTATGTATCATTTTGTATCATTAAGAAATAAATTATAAGCTATTCACATAAAAGCTTATCACTACATCGCATACACTATATTAGATATTTCAAATAAATAAATACCGTGAAGTATATTGTGGATAGTTATACTTTCTATACATATTAAAATATACTATTGAAAATAGTTGAAGATATTGTAAGACAGTCCATATATATATATTATATACTGCACTTGAGAAAGAAAACAATAACAAAATGTGTATCTTGAATTAAATTTTGTAGAGTTTAAACTTGTCTTACAATAATATAATATATATAATATATTATAAATATATAAATTATTTATATATATATATATATATTAATATATCATAGTATATATATATATATATTATATATATATATATATTATAATATATATATATATATTAATATATATATTATATATATATATATATATATAATATATATATATATATATAATATATAATAATAATAGTAATATATAATATATTAATAAATATATATAGTATATTTATTATATATTTATATTATATATAATATATATAATATAATAGTATATATTATAGGGTATGATTATTAAGTTCCCAGGGATTGATGGAGTAGCTATATATAGGTATAAATAGTACCCTTGTATAAGGGTTAATAGGGAGAAATGGGTAACTGTATAAGAAATTATTAGTATGAGGGTTAAGTTTATTGAGGTGTGTAAGTGGTAAAGTAGGTATATGTCATTGGAATGATTTTGATCTCGTGAATAAGAGTGCGTCGATAAGGTGACTGTAGCGTATACTATATATATATTATATATATATAATAGGGGACTGATAATTGGTGAGAACATAGGTGCGTTTAGGAAAGTTAGGTATTAATAGAGGATGTGACTGGATCAAATCTTTACATTGAAACATAAAATGTATTGATAGGATAATGAGTGTAGGAGAAGAAGAATAAATATTGTATTATTTTAGGTTTATGGATTTGTGCAACAGGGTATGAGAGAGTTAATAGGGGAAGATCGATTATGGCTAGGTTGATTTAGTGATATATAATTATGGTATTAATTTGATAGTTAGCTTCACTGACATGGATAATCAATGAAGTAATGTATGACGATAGTGAAGCGTGTAGTAAGTAATATAATAAGTGTGTCAATGGTGAATTGGTTTAGGATTATAGCGGTAGTAAAGACAGCGGTATGGTTTATGTCTCCTTGGTTATTCAAATTGAATATGGATGGGGTTATGAAAAATGCTTTAGGGGTATATATATATATATCGTATATTATATTATATGATGCAGCGTGATAAATGGTGTTTAGTGGATATGGTAGTAGAGAATGTGAAGTTGAGTGGGTAGATATGGTGCCCTACTCCTATTATATGCGGAGATTGATATCTGTGTGTATGGTCACGTAATTGAAGTAGAGTTAGAGTATAAGGGATTTGATAGATAGAGATGTGTACCTAGGGTAGTAGTTTGAAAAGAAGGGGCTTGAAAGTAAACGTGATAAGTAGTTAAGTTATATTGGTGTGTAGTGAGAGACGACTTCCGCTCTCAAGTGTGAAGTTATGTTAGGATGCTAGGTGATGACAGTCTAGAACAATGTGTGATATGAGCTTTAAAATATTAGTATATATAGGGTTATTATGTTGGTATGAGAAGGGTAACGGACTCGATGCAGATGTTGTAGTAGGAATAAGTTTAGTGTGTAAGGCAGGATAGAGTGGACTTGGTGCAATTTAAATGATTAGGTGAATGCATAGGTAGACTAAGTTCTTGAGTGTGCTATGAGTAGGTTCTATCTTACATGTGGATATGTTGTTACCTGTGTTATATAGTATGTTAGATGAGACTTATTGGTATGGTAATAAGAAATAGTATAAGATCTAAAGTTCATGTGTTTCTAAGTATAATATAATTGACAATCTTAGGGGTGTGGCTAGGTGATGAGAAGATAATGATAAATTGAGAGTGAGGATAATGAACTGATTTAGAGAGTGGTGTGGTGTGAATGAAAAGGGTGGAGTAAATGAGTAGCATATATATGATTAAGTATGTTGAGGATGGTTTGGATTCATGTGGAAAGTATGAAATGTATAGTACGGGATGGTATAGCAGATGTTATAGTGGATGAGTGTGTTGGAACTTGAACCGGTCTGGGGGTAGGACACGAAGGAAAGTGCGATTGAGTCGGTGATGATACAGAATGTGTTACTGTAGAATGAGGAATGTGAGTATTGGACAGAGGCTGAGAATATAAGGTGCATGATAGGATAGAGAAATGGTCGGGTATAGGTTTTGTAGTATATATAATAGGGGGCTAATGGTATGTGGCCACCTGTTACCAGGGGATATATTGGTAACCTTACATTGAAACTGTAATTTTACCATAGTGAGGGGTTCCGTCGCTATAGGGTCCCATGATGCTCTAAGGGTGTATTTTTCTGTACGTATGTTGACGAGCTCTCACTAATTAATGTACTAGAGGTTGGCATGGTAAGGGTCTGAGGACTTTTCTTTTCGAATCAGTGTTTGTCATGTTCTCCAATACTGATTTCTTTTTCGATCTAATGTAATAAGCACCTCATTTAACCCCCAAATCTTGGGCAAAGAGAGAGGTGAAGAAGAAGAATAAGAATAAGATATATTATATATAATATATAATAATTATATATATATATTATATATATAGTATATATATATATATATATATAGTAATTAATAATATATATATATATATATATATTATATATATAATATATATATATATAATATATATATTATTTATATATTATATATATATTAATATATAATATATATATATATATATCATTATAATTAATAATATTATATATAATTGTATATATAATATTATTATTATTAATATTATTATATATATATTATATATATATATAATTATTAATATATATATATATTATATATATAACTCATATATATATTATAGATATAAAATATACTATATATAGTATATTATATATATAATATATATATATATATATAGTGATATATTAATTATATATTAATATATATTATATAATTATATTATTTATATAATATATATATATTAATATATATATATATATATTATAAAATATTAGATTATATATGTGTGGAGTTATATGGAGCTTCTACATCTATTAAAAGACTATATAATAATAAGAAAGTATAGATTGAAGTTGGTAGTAGTACTATAATAAATATGATTAATTAAAGTATAAGTGTTGTTTTGATAGTCATTGCTTACAAGCTAGCTCAGTGCCATTTATAAAATATAAAATAAAATAGAAGGAACAACTTAAAGATTTCCGATTTAGTAAAGAACTTTAATGGAGAAGAAGATATTGATGAGTGGATCATAAAGTTTAACCTAATTCAAGATTTGAATAATATTAAAATGGAGAAGAAGATATTGATGAGTGGATCATAAAGGCATTGACAGTATATACTCAACTAAATGAAGATGCAAAGAAAAGCGGTAACGTTATAAAGCAGAAACTAAGAGAAGCCTTCGGGGAGGATCCATTCAATGCTTACTCAAGATTAATTAACAAAAAGTGGAGAGGAGAATCAGCAGATGTATTTATGATGGAGATACAAAAATTGCAAAAACAATAGGGATTAAAGATGATTTAATGATTAAGCATGCGTTTATAAATGGAATGCCGGAATATATATATGCAAGGAACTAAGGAAATTAGGAGACTATTAGGAAATAGAAATATTGAAAATAATTAATCGAACAAACAATGATATTTGATTGGAATTAAATGATGTACAAAGTGTTGAGTACAATTAGGTCAATCAGGAATAAATAAGCATCTAGTATAGAATAATGATAAGGTAGATATTATCTATCATTATTCAAAGAGGAGAGAAAATTTTAGAAATTTTAAATGTTAACGAATATTAGTATAGAGTGATAGAATACAATAAATTAGAGAAAATGGAATTGAATAATAAAAAGAATATGTAGGACATGCGGAAGATTAGGTCACGTCTCAAGAGATTGTTTGGAAATGAAGGTAATTCTAGGAAAGTTGGGAAAAATAATTTTAAAAATATTCATAGTATTAATAATTCTACTTTATTTGCCGGAGGTAGCTTCATCAAGAAACTGAATATAGAATCCGGTGAATTACCTGTAATTAAGGTGTTAATAAACGGTAAAGAATGTAACGCACTTATTGATACAGGGTGCAATAAATCTCTTATTAGTAAAAAGATTGGAGGAGTTGGATTAGGAGATGTATGCGTGAAGGGGTTCGATGGTAAAATAATTAACACGATGGGTTAGAAAAAAATATAATATTTTGTTGTTGAACAACAAGGAAATTGAAACTGAAATGTTAATATTAAACGAAATTATAGAGGATATTGATGTTATTCTAGGAATGGATATATTAACAAAATTTGGAGAAATTATTATAGGAAAAGATGGTTTGAAATTCGTAGAAAATAAATGTGGTTTGCTAAGTTGTATGATTAAATAATAAAGAACTAGGTAGAAAAAATGATTGATATTATATTTTACGTAAGACTTTGTGGGTGTGGTTATATAACGGCGATTTCTGGACAAGATAATAATGAAATGAAAAAGACTATAAAGACCTTAAATTAACAAATAGAGTATAAGTTGTTATATCAAATACTCACTAAAAAGAAGAAAATGAAGGAGAAGTTTTGATGAAGAAATAAATTGAATGATAAAAGATGAATTTTAGGTACTTACATATATGGAAAGGTGAATGGAATAATACCTTTAATGGCCGTGAATCAGGAAATAAAAAATAAGGTAAGGCCAGTGATGGATTTTAGGGAAATGAATAATTATACGGAATGTCATACTGGTGATGGGGTAAATATATGTGATGAAACGTTGAGGGAATGGAGGAAAATAAAAGGGAAAACAAAACTAGTAGACTTGAAGGCAGCATATTTACAAGTGAGGATCGATAAGAGTTTATGGAATTATCAGGTTGTGAAATTCAGAGGAAAATATTATGCTTTGACTAGAATGGGATTTGGTTTGAATTCGGCACCAAGAATTATGAATAGGATTTTAAAAGAAAGTGTTAAAAATGGATAGTAAGATAGAAAAGGGGACAAGTAATTATATAGATGATATTATTGTTAATGAATCAATTGTGAGTGCGGCGGAGGTAGTAAATCATTTAAAGAGGTTTGGGTTAGTAGCGAAAAGTCCTGAATCTGTAGAAAATGGTCGAGTGTTAGGATTGAAAATAATAAAAGGAAAAAAGGGCAATTTAGAATTCAGAAGAGGTAATAAAATTCCGAATATCAAAGAAGGGGATAATGTAAAAAAAAGGAATTGTTTTCGATATGCGGTAGTATCGAAGGTCACTACCCTGTTGCGGGATGGGCAAGATTAGCTTGTAGCTATGTGAAAAGAATATCTCAAACGGAGAATTGGAATGAAAATATCGATGAGAATGTGCTGAAAATGATAAAAAGTATTATTGAAGAAATAAATAAAGACGATCCAGTGAAGGGATATTGGAATAT
>JABUQX010044789.1:0-12500 GCA_015478945.1 Trachelipus rathkii
AGAACATGATGTAACAGAAGTGAAGACTACTGACGGACAGAAAACAGAAGAGTATAAAGGAGCAAAACCCAAGATAAAGGAACCCCGCAAAAGGAATGGACTATACACCCTCTAACAGCTGATAACAATGCGTTAAACCAAACAGCTTGGAACGGCATCAACCAGGAATACAGGAAAATCGCAAGAATACCGAAAGGTAGCCCAACCGAATATATATTTCATTAATATCATTAAATGCATCGGGGGCCACCCCCCCTTCAAATAAAAAGAAAACTTATCCTCCTGGAATGGCCAAACAGAAATATTTAACAATAGAAGTGAGTTTAGTGAAACTTGGGGACAGAACAAAGTGATACTTTATATGGAGGACAACCTCAGAATCCGTGGGGGCCCATCCCAAAATAAGTCCTTTGCAGTAGGCAGCCACCTCCTCCAGGCTGCAACAACCCCTTCTACAAATGGGCAACCTGGTATCGATCCCATCCATATGGACCCCATTATGGAGGATATTATCCAAAAACGCTGCGTTTACCCCTCCATTACCAGAATTAGCTAAAGAACTAAATTGTATTGGTAAGAAAATATCCAAGACACAAGCTGGGTAGGGCATTAATTGAAGATTACCTGTTCAACGTTGCAAAAAAATACGCACGCTAGGGCCTAATCAACTGAAACGTCAAAAAATAGACCTATCTAAGTACTACAACTCTCTGATTTCTCATCAGAGGCCCGTCAATATATGCTTAAGGATAATAGCTTCTCTAGGTGCAAGACCCTAGAAGACTTTTTGATTCAATTGAAGATTTTTCTCAAACCAGACAAAGCCGAGACAATCTTCTGTTTATTGAAACAGTTCATGAAATTTCAAAGGAGACCACATGTAACTCTTACTGAATTCATGTTGAACTTGAAGAATCTCCTTTGGGAATATCAGAAAAAACTCATAGATATCGAGACTTCCTTTGGTTTTACTTCTCAACAGATAAATATCTTAATTATGACTAAGATTTTAGAGAGTATGGAAGAGCTCAGAGATCATAGAAGACTTAGAGAAAAAGTCTTAAAAGTCTTTAATCCAGACTTAAGTTTCGTAGAAATTTTAGAGAAACTTAGTCAAATAGAAGAAGGAGTCTTGTTCCAGACTAACCATAGAGCAGAACAAGATAGAAGAAATACAGCTAGAGTGTTCTATACAGAGAACAATAGCAATAATACAGTGAAGTTAGAAAAGAAAGAACTACATATAACCCTTCCATGAGGAACAGAACCATGGAATGGGGTAATAAAAAGAATACTTCTAAATTTTCAGGAAAAAGAACAAGCCCTTCTCCAAATATAAGACTTAATAAGGGAGTAGTTAAGAAACTCTCCAGTAAAGAGATAAAGTCAATGGATTATTGCCTAAAATGTGAATCTTTAGGTCACCATTCCCGAAACTGTGGTTGGAATACCACATATTGCAGAGTAAATGTATGGAAAGTCCATGCCCCGGGGTCAACCGCTTAATTGGCAAGAAGCCACTGTGTGGATCCTAATGAAAAATGAATAGGTAAATAACCATATAATAACCCAACGATTTTGATATGGGGTCATAAGCTTCGAAGAGTCCAGATTAAAAATGTCAAATACTAGAAATCCAACTCTTACTCAAGATGTGCGTAGCTAATCAAGTAAGCAGTCCAAGAAAACAACCAGAGTTCATCTGATTACAAATCATCAAGCGGATCCAGAACATGAAGAAATATCTGGAGCTGAAGATGAAGAAAAGTGAACGAAACAGTTTTTCACAACCATACTCTCTCTACAAGAGAACCAAATTTTTGAGTTCTGGCAAAGATTTAAATGAAGAAATGGTAAATAGGACAGTAATTAAAGAAAATACTTCAAGCTTAAAGAAGAGAGGTATGTTATAGTAACCTCTAGCTTCTTTGGTGTAGGAATTAGACCCCCAAAAATTGGATTCATTATTTTTGTCAATATAATTTGACTCACAACAAAACGGTCAGAAACGAGGTTGAAGTTCAATAGCGCTACTAGATTTGGGAGCACAACCTGTTTGATATCGTTGGATAGATTAAAAGAAAGAAATAGAAAGAGAAGGAAGATTTAAACTGTCTCTTAAGGAAGCTAGTATTATATTCAAGGTCGAACTCGAGATGACCCCCTATAGGCATGAATTGATCTACTTCTAGATGGCTACACCAACAGTATATACCCCAAGTTAACCTTTTTAGTGTGTAAGGACTGGAAGCCACTGGGAGGCTTGAACGGAATTTATTAGGTACAAGTCTTTTAGCTAATCTACTATAACCATAGACCTTTCTTCATCAAAATTAATCTTAAAGAAAGAGGATAAAACGAAGATAAAAGTTAAATCTTTCCAAGTTAAGGAAGCTTCTTCTCATGAAACAGGAAGAAAGATAAATAATGAAGAGATAAGAATGATTTAATAATCATCGAAAAAGATTTTATAGATAATCCAATAGAATGATAAGTTTTAAAGTAATAATTACGAAAAAGTGAATAAAACTGTAAACGCAGGTGAATTTATAGAAGGCTCAAGTGAAAGCCTACACAGAGATTAATTAATAAAAGGCTCCATCTTGAAAAGCCTATCAACAGAGAGTTAATTAATAAGGCTCATTGGAGAAGCTACAAAGAGAATTATTACTAAAGGCTCATTGGAAAAGCCTACAAAGACATTAATTTAATAAAGGTTCATTGAGGAAGCTACAAAGTAGAAATAAATAAAGAATTTCTGTCTGTTCTTCAAGAGACAAAGAAAATTCAACCAACTTCCTCCAGTAAGGAAGGCACGCTTTAATAGCAGATGACGAATAGAAGTTCAATTGCATATTAATAGAAGTAAACAATGGCACCTGCTCAATCTTATGATTATTTGAAAGTCAGACCTGAGAGTAAAGAAGATTTGAAACTGGAAAAGAAGTGTTTAATAACACCTGCTTTTTCCTTAGGGCCATTATATTTTGCAAATTCTGTATGCCCAGTTAGAAACAATGAAGTTATATTGAGTTATATTAATCTAAGTGACAAACCGTTTTATTTAAAGAGAAATAAAAACATAGGGAAGTGTCATCCGATTTTAAAAGTTAATAAAGAAGAATATTTTAATAAAACTAATACTGTAGCAGTAGCAGTATCTACAGAAGATAAGCAAATAGTATCTACAGAAGATAAGCAAATAGTATCTACAGAGAATAAGCAGATAGGATCTACTTGTATAGTAACCTGCTCAGAAAATTTATCAGATAAACAGTTGAAGAATGCATACAGAGAAATTATAACAGATAATTTAAGTAAAGAAGAAGCAGATGTTTCTATTCTACAGAAACCTGAACACTTAGAAGAACTTCTAGATTTGTTAATGGAATACAAGGACGTTATTGCTCTAGATGACGACGCAGTTCCTGTGTGTCCCATACAGAAGTTTGAAATAGAACTTACTCCAGACGCTCCAAAAGTTATTTTTAGAAAACAGTATCGTCTCCCACATCGCTACTTGGAAGACATCGATAATTTTACAGATGCAGCTTTGAAAAAAGGATATATTAAAGCTTGCTATTCGCCACATAGTTCACCTCTACTGGTGGTGGCCAAAAAGAACTCTAACAAACCAAGAGTCTGTATAGATTACCGGTACTTAAACTCTTTCAGCGTACCGGACGTGTACCCATTGCCCTCAATAGACGAAATATTCTCGTCCCTAGGAGGCAGTACCATTTTTACTAGTTGTGACTTGATCGATGCTTATCATTCCCTCGAAGTCGAGGAGGAAACACAGAAATTAATGGCTTTCCGTACAAGGAAAGGATTATTCTGTCCAACCAGACTTTTATTTGGGCACCGCAATGCCCCTAGTACCTATGCTAGAACGATGCAAGTCGCGTTAAACCATTTATTAGGACCTATTGCCCAAGTGTATTTAGATGATGTCTTAATCATGGGTAAAAATAAGGCAGAACATTTTGAAAACTTAAAGAAAGTTTTTACTGCATTTAGAGAAAATAAATTAAGAGTTAAATTGACCAAATGTCATTTTCTACAGACTTCAGTATTGTATTTAGGATTTAAAATAGGAAGAGACGGAATTTCACCAGATCCAGCGAAGATAGAATCGATGAAGAGTTTCGTCCCTCCAGCAAGTGTTAAGGAAACACAATCTTTATTAGGATTTTTCTCGTATTTTCGCTTTTTAATTAGTGACTTTGCACTAATTGCGAAACCATTATATAACTTAATAAAAAAGAATGTTAAGTTTGAGTGGAAGGAAGAGCACCAAAAAGCATTTGAACTCTTAAAGGAGAAATTGGTTGTTCAACCTCAGTTAACTTTCCCAGATTATTCCAAGCCATTTTTTATAGGTACAGATGCCTGCGACTATGGAATAGGGGGAGTACTTTACCAAATGTCGGACGATGGCAAAGAAAAGCCATTATCGTTCGTTTCAAGAGTGTTAAGAGGCAGTGAACTCAACTATGATATTATAGAAAAGGAATGTTTGGCTGTTGTCTTCTCACTACAGAAGTTTAAAAATACGGTGTTTGGTTATCCCATCACCATATTAACTGATAACCAACCTCTCTGCTTTATCTTCCCGTAATCAAGCAACAGACGGACGGTTTGGTCCCGCCTGAATTTTATTTGTTATATAGTTTTTCCGCGCAACGTATAATATATAAGACGGAAAAACAAACATTAACCGCCTGATTTGAGTAGGCATCCAGCGACAAGCTCCAACGTTTATTTTTCAAAGAAGAAAAGAAACCAATTATCCAAAGAACAAAGATTATTTAACGATAAGAAACTTTCAATAGGAAAACAAGAAAATTGCCCTAGATTAAAAGAATTAGTTAAGTGGGCTAAGGAAAACCCTAAAACTTATCCACATATTTTTCATAAGAAAGTATTGTACTATGCAACCAGAAAGGAACCTTATGTAATACAGGTCCCGAGATAGCATGAATCGTACTCCAGTTATTAGATCAGTGCGTTTGGTGCTTCACTTGGCAGTGGGCATAGGAGAGACAGCAAGAAGGACTGAAAAACGTAGTTAGAGAAAAGATATGTTTTTTCCCATAGCTAAGTAAGTTAGTAAATGATACTGTTCCCTCAGTGGCGTGTCATGTGCTAGAGGTTAAAGGTCCAAGACCCCAAATATCTGAATAAACAGATGGCCTCTTCTTATACTCCGTTTTCTAGAGTACATGTGGATAGTATATAGGAAAACTTCCCACATGTTCAGTTTCAGGTGCCAAACACATTCTCGTGTTCAGAGATGTTTTGACACGTTATTGCGAATTAGTTGCTTGTAAATCAAGAACAAGCCAAATAGAATTATGCTCAAACTTTACAAGAAGAATATATGCGGCAATTCGAGCCAGAAATTTAGCACGTCGGAATACAGCCACCCACAATTTACGTCACTGCCTCAAAAAGCTTATATAAATAGCTTGGAAGGATAAATAGGTTAATTTGCCACTACAACCCAAGATCAAATAATGGTGATACGTGGAAAGATTTGAATATGCAGATATTAGAAAATTTCCTCTCGATCATTTTGTAAAGCAAATCATAAGAGATTGGTCAAAAGACTTAGTCTTTGCTACAAATAGCAATCAGATACATCGTCATAATCGATCAATTGGGATCAATCTCCACATTTGTGTCCTACAATGGATAATATAAAAAAGAACTTCCGCTACGAGCATGCCTATTATGTCTCTCCATTACGAATAAATCGGAAATAGAAAATGTCATATCAGATGAGGTAGATGTCTGTAGTGGAAAGAATGGAATCAAATAGAGTAGATTTTAGCTAGAGAAAATTCTAGAAAAGAACGATTAGAACAGCTATGGAACCGCAACACCAAGCATGCCACATCAAAGAGAATGAAAGTGGGGCGATTAATGTTTTTTGTAATGCTGTAAAGAAACCAGACAGAGTTCTAAATTGAACAAAAGATTTGAAGGTCCTTTTATTGTAAATCAAATAAAGGAGCCAAACTAAGCTTAATGCCCCCCCCCCCCCCCTATCCCCCCCAAGTTTTAAAAAATTTTCCAAAAAAACGAAAGTTTTTTTTTATTTCCGGTTCACCGGGATAAATGTAAAGATACCCAGTAAAAAGATTACAGAAGTCTCATTTTCATTTAATTAATGATGAGATTTGGAACCAGATGCAATTCAAGCAACATTGGATTCCCCAAAATTCACAGAAAAAGAAAGTATGGAACCTAGAAGTAGATGACAGGTAGAATCGAAGCAAATCTCCACAATCACTTCTTCGTGGGATTCCCCCTAATTTTATGAGAACAAAATGTTCTACCAGACTATTCATCAACAAGAACAGAACAGAATCCTGTAGAAAGAAACACAAACTTCTTGCTTGTAACCAAAGAATACCTGATACTCTTCAAGGAAGTAGATTGATGAACTCTACTCCCCAAACAAGAACCCAAGTAGGAGGATATAGACCGTCTAAATAAATAATTTTGAAAAGAGATTTCATTAAATATTTTCAGACAGTTCTGACAGAGAACAGCTGTCATTCCAGAGTACAAAGGATCTTTGGTAACAACCCACTTACAGATGAACTGTAGGAAAATGGTGCCAAGTTCTGAAGCAATTCCCAAAGATGATGATGGTAACACCTCCAGAAGATTTATGGATTTATCAACATCTGAAGTTCCAAGAGATGATAGAAAGAAGATCCGTCGTATAGACCTCACCAGCAATTCAGAGGTCGAGGGATGTGGAACGGCAGAGTTAATGAGAATCAAACAGACAAAGAGAGCATGAATCTCTTCAATCTCTACCACCAAGAACGGAAGAAGCAACAATGGAATCATCTGAAACAGAATTACAGAGACCTCCAGTTGTTTTGCCATTAGAGATGACTAGAAGAGGAAATAGACTTTACTATTTGCCTCCTTAAGAGTTAAAATCTCTTAGATTGTATAAAATTTTTGTAAATAAATCTTTTATTTTATTTTATTTGTGTTCATAACCTTTATGTTTATGTTTAAGTTTCTATATTTTCTATTACAATACACAAATTACACATTTTAACCTTTTCTATTCTTAATTTTTTAAGGATTATTTCCCATGAATTTTTTATTATGTCCGTTTACGCAATTCGATAAATGTTTTTTTTTTGCCCCAGGGGTCATCTTTTCTTTTGAAACAAAAAAACAAAAACCATAAAAAAATAAGAAAAATTTATTTTAAGAAACGTTTAATATATTTTATTTTTATTATTAAAAATGTTTTTATATTAAAATTTTTTTATTTTTAAACAAAAAACCAAAAATAAAAATCGAAAAATTTCGTTTTAAATATTAGAAATAATAAAAATATAATCTGTTTGATTTTATTAATATTAAATTTTAATTACTGTAATGAGGTATGAGTTTTAGATCAGAATGAGACGCATCCCATAAATTACCTCCCATTAATTATTAATTACCTGATCAGCTTTTATTAATATTAATTAGCTTCATGTACTATATAATCTTTTAATTTTTAATTTCATGATATCAGAATGCTACAATTTTAAGTTTTTACTTAAAGCTTTTTTAATTAATTTTCATTTTAATATATAATCAGAAGTTGAAATTTTATCTTTAGTTTTATTATTCAAGATCCAATAAACCTGATTTCATTTTATGAAGTTCATTTTATTTAATTATTTGATTTTCATAATTAAATTTATTATCAGAAACATATCAAACTTGATTCCAATTTTAAATTTTAAATAACGTAAATTCATAGTATAAACCTAGTACTTGTAAAAAAGAATTTCTATCACATTTAATTAATTTTTTAATTTACTTATTTTTAAATGCGACCTCATTTATTAAATCGAAGTAATAATCATTTCAGACTAAAATGAAAATGTTACATCCAGCATTTGCATTACTTCTTTTACCTGCAGTCTTATCCATCTGCATCACTAACATTAATGAACGAAACAGGAGTACTGCCAGGTAGTCATTGTAGTCACTCCGGGTGAAGTAAAATTTATAGATAAGTGAATATCTTGACTTGAATTGTATCTTTAAGATGCCCATCAGAATTAAAACTACTATTTATAGAAACACTAAATGAATAGATACTTTAATAAGATAAGATTTTTTGCCTGCGTTTTATGATAATGTGTTATTAATATTCTATAAAATCGTAAAGAAGCGCATAAATGGGAATTTCAACTCAATTAAAATTAGAACTAAAGTAAGTATCCCCTTAAATTCGCTGAGATTAAAAGCTACCATGGTCACTCCCAAAACAAGATTCAAAAGAAGCTCTTCCCCGCATTGGGAGGAGATATTCTTATAATTTATTTTGGTACTCAGCGACTGAAT
This sequence comes from Trachelipus rathkii, assembly GCA_015478945.1. Taxonomy (NCBI): domain Eukaryota; kingdom Metazoa; phylum Arthropoda; class Malacostraca; order Isopoda; family Trachelipodidae; genus Trachelipus; species Trachelipus rathkii. Next base: position 8,380 of record JABUQX010044789.1, read on the forward strand.
AAACAAATGTAAATTTTAAAGAAAAAAGATAAATGATATTAGGAAGACTTTGCGGTACTCGAATTTATAGTTATAATGAAACTTAAAGAACAATTGAATCAAATACCACCGAACATATCCAGAATTTTCAGAATTACTTACAAAAATTAATTGAATTTTTCAAAAAACAGATTCCTTGCAACCCACAACATACTTAATCAACTAGGTAGTATAAAATCATTATTACTTACATTAGTTGAACATTCAGTTAAAGTATTAACAATGATATCATCAATTAGTTATCACTATCAATTACAATTAGCTAAAACAAGATAATAATGACCAACTTTATCACTCCATCTTTTTGTTACGTAGTTTATATTACTAGAAATTGACAACAAACTGACAGAAAATTACATCCTATCATACCATTAGAACAACAACTTCAATTATTTTGACATACTCAATGGACTATATAAAATCAACACACTATCATTTGATATAATTACAATTAAGTCCATTCATTTCAAAAATGAGAAATTTTTATTCATATAAGTTAATCCATTCCCAACATTCATTCCATTTAATGAAACGTCCGTTCGAATAATGTAATAATAACACAGATATTACCTTTTTCGTAATTTATGGTCAGCGGAAATATAAGCTATTTCGGAATTCGTTCAACGACTATTGTCGCAACATCAGGGAAAAACGCAGTTTGCCCTCCATTCAAACCTTTTACATCCATTGAATGACAAAAACATGGCTTGCTATCCTTTTGCTTAACATACTAACTATTTTCTCATCATGTCCTATACTATCTTTAAATCTAAAGAACCCTTCACAGTAACCCTAGGACATTTCACTATTATATCTTTCGCAGAAAAAAATTAGAGCTTCTATATCCTGCGAAAAACCTCATTCCGTACAGCATATAAATAATTTTATTTTTAATATTCCTCACGGTTGTACTTTTACCTCTGCTAATTATCAATTTAAAAACCCCATTCATTTAGAGAAAAATATTTCATTAACTTCATTAATTGCTCAATCTGATAAAGTTTTGTTTAATTTTTTAACTCATGTTGCTTTACCAAACATCTCTTCAGCATTGTTTCCAAAATTTCAAATAATGAAAGAAGTTCAGTGGAATAAGAGACTAGACAGTATTAATAATACCATCCACCCATTAACTCCTTATCTTTCTCAAGTTAAATTAATTCCCATATATTCGGTGAAACGGGAACTACTAGTGTTCATTTTATTCATTTCATCATGAAGTGATTATTTTATTTGACTTGGTCTCATATTGAAAAGCCATTGGTAGAAAATGTTTGAAAGAATTAAATCAAGAACCCCAAGATATGCAATTAAATAATATACCCATGTCAACCCTTCCAATAGAGGTAAACCCAGTTCAAAATTACCCACAGAATCAAATTGAAATTGAACCCTTGGTACAACCTCCCATAAAATTTAGGCAATCATTAATACCCAAACCTCCGATGCCACCACCTATTCCATGTAGACAATCTACTTCTCAAGAAGTGGAATTATATTCTAATATCGCTAACTTGGACTAATAACCTTTCTACATGACTAATACCCTTTCTGCATTTATTTTTGAATTATATGTTTATAGTATTATTAGAATTAAAAATCCTTATGAATTTTAATTTTCTGAGGCAGAGTCCTTATTGTAAAATTTATTGATTTCTCAATAAATAAAATCAATAAACTTTATTGATTTGAAAAATAAAACATATATTTCAAATAACAAACTCTGTTTCGAAATTCACTATCTCAAAACATTGGCTCTCTTGCAACATTTTTTGTTTAACTAACTTTTCTTTTAATAGCTTTTTTATTACCTGACTCAACACTTCTTTAAGTTTTTGATCGTAAACCTGGAGCCAGAGATGTTGAAATCAGTCTGTGAATCATAAGTCCTAGTCTGGGAATTCTCATTCCTAAAAATCCAATTCCCAATCCAACCGGAATATTCCAGATGGATTTAAATTTGGATTCATCCAAAAATCCATTTTAGACTTCACTTCAGAAAAGGGATAGAGAGAGACCGAGAGAATGATGGGGAATGAGAGGGAGAAACTTTAGGGGTTTAGAGAGATTAGAGAAGGGGATTAGAGAGGGTTTTGGAGAAAACGATCTTTTAAAAAGGTTGAAGCCACAAGAAAAGTCGTCTGTTTGGGCCTGAGACCTGCTAAAGTAACAGCTAATGAAATAGCTCCCTTAAGTAGAGTCATAGAGGCGCGAAAATTTAAATTAAAGATAGAAGTTTTCTTAGCAAATTGAAACATGATATAGTATACATTATTTTGAATATATTATATGTTATATATATTAATATATAATATATATGTAAAAAATTGTATACTGTTTTTTCTTTTTCCATTTTTTTAATTGTAAAATTTTAAAAACAAAGAAAGATAAAAGATTAGTGAGACAAACAAAGGACGTTCTCACTTTCACTTAAAAAACATTTCCATCGCTGTGCAAAGGTAACAGTTAATTTACTTTAAATAATAATAATAATAACAATAATAATGATAATAATAATAATCATAATAATAATAATAATAATAATAATAATAATAATAATATAATAATAATAATAAGAATAATCTTGAAAAATATTTAAAGCTTTTACTTTGTAATATTTTATTGTTTTAAAAATAAAGATGTTTGCTGCCATATCTATTGAAATATATTTGTTAATTATCTTTGAAATATATATATTGTAATTAATTATTATATTGCAATTAATACTTTTATTATTTTAATAAAAATATGAATTGTAATATTGGAGAATTTTTGATGTGATTTATGATTATAAATTAATATTTTTTATTTGTGTAATATTGTTATTATATATGATATATGGAATAAGAACTAAAAAATTTTAATTATCAGCTTAATTATTTTTTTTAAAATTATATGTAACTGATAGAGTATTTCCCATTTCTCTTTATTTAGGTTTTTTTGGAGTCTTTTTTATGGATTTTTTTTTGGAGATTTTTTTGGAAGTTTTTGGATAGGATGTAAAATAAAAACCTCTCAGGAATTCTGCGTTTTATGACCTCCAACTGGTGCTAAAGAATTTTTTGTCACCAAGATATATATAATATTATTATTATATATAGTATATAATATATATATATATATATATATATATTATTATATATAGTATATATATATATATATATATATATAATATATATATATATATATATATAATATAATTATATATATATATATAATATATATATATATAATAATATATATATATATATATATATAATATATATATATAATACTATATAATATATATATCTAATATATTATCTATATATAATATATATATATATATATTTATATATATATAGATATATATAAGTATACTATATTATATATATATTATATATATATATAAGTTATAAAATATATGTATATATATATATATATATATATAATATATATATTATACATAGATATATTATATTATATTTAGATAATATTACTATAATATATTATATATATACTATATATAATATATATATATATTATAGTATATATATATTATATATTAATAATATATATATATAATATCATATAATAAGTAAATATATATTATAATATATAATATATATATAATTATAATTAATATATATATATTATATATATATATACTTATATATATAATATATATATATAACTATTCTGCAGATATATATGTAACATACACTTATATTATAATTACTATATATATATAATTATATTATAATATATTAATATATTATTATATATATAAATATATATTATATATATATATATGATATAATATATCATATATAATATATAATATATATATTAATATATTGAAAGATGTATTTCATTAACAGCAAAATTTCTTTTATTATTAAATCTCATATCTCAAAAACCTGACAATAGATACAGATAAAGGAAATACATTGCTGGAAATAGCTGGTCCAATTTAGTGCGGAAAAATTGTAAAAAAAAAAAAAAAAAAAAAAAAAAAAAAAAAAAAAAAGTCTCAAAAACTACAATATTAAATTGGGGCTTTTTTTTTTTTTAACTAAAGAAAACCCCCCGGGTAAATACGC
>JABUQX010044789.1:30000-32500 GCA_015478945.1 Trachelipus rathkii
TTTTTATCCCACATTATTGGGCCTTTGAGAGATGAGTAGATTGTCAGAAGTAAGTAGAGCATGAAGAGATAGAACAAAGAGCGAGAGAAGTATGAGAAAATCGTTATGAATGAGAGTAGAGAAGTACGAGAGTTATGATAGAAGAGATGCGCGAAGGAGAGAAGAGAAGATAGTTTGATTCTAGCAAAAATTGTTTCGACAGATTGTGTTAAATATACTCTTTGGTTATTATATATTAATATAATTATGTTTTTATTTTTAATTCGAGTTTTGGGAAAATCATTAATTAGACATCACATCATACCCTCAGATTTAGCTGCTTCTATTAATTAAAAAGCAAAAATCAGTTACAACTCTAAGTTAGATGCATTGAGAAAATAGAATAGAAAGTAAAAAAAAGAAAACATAATAAAGAAAAAGGAAAAAAATAGCAAATATGTATATCTTGGGATAAAAGAGATCAACCAATTTTAAAGTCGCTCACGTTTATAGTATTAGAGCCATAGACACGTAAATGAGAATAAACTATGATAAAATGAGGCATGAACACTTACCACACAACACACACTGACATCGATATATAAAATGATAAAGTAGGCTAATATAATGAACATTTATACAGTATCTAGTAAAATATATATACTACTAATCATATCATTATAGTTTAGATTAGTAAATTATATATATAATATTAAATTATACTAATTATATAATATACTAATAATAAGTTTACTCCTTTACTTAATATACTAACATTGTAACAATTTTGAACATGCAAATAAATAGTGTTTAACGATTGTCACACACACTACAATCACACATACACACACTATCACTATCACTCATATTATTAAAATATATATAAATAAATATATATTTAAATAACTACTCGAATAATATTTATAAATGTATATTTAGTAGTAATCTTATTACTAGTGTGGTCCACTCGACCTATGAGGGAGACTATCTCACCTAATGACAATAGCAGTAAATACTCACTACTCACGTAGTATACTATATTTTGTATATATTATATATACTAGTAACTTGATAAATAGTATACTCAATACTTATAATATAAACCTGAGTAATACATAGAGGTATTATATATAGTATCAATTATTTTAATATAAACATATATATAATATCTATATTTATATATATATATGAGACAAAAAATATTAATATAGATCATTTACACTAAAAGACAAGAAGGATACTCATGACATAGTCACTCACTAAAGATATACCTACGGTATTAGAAAATTAATATTATATACGCACATATAATATATTAATATATATGGACAAATGTTAGTAAATATATTTACTAGCTAAAGGGCAGGAGAAATGATTCAATAGTATTAAGTAGTATATGTCGAGGTGAGAGTACGTGGAGATATATATATATTCATATAGATTAGGGGGGGGGGGAGGAAAGAGAGTAGTGGTGCTAAGGCCTCTAATAATAGGTTTCCAAGTTCTAGAAGTACCTGTGCTTTTCCCTAAAGATTCTCATAGCGTAAATTACAATTCTAATTATCGTAATTATTTACTTCGACAACCTAAATGAATATTCCTAGAAAATAATAGTAATATTTTTTATTTTTGATATAATTATTAGTATACTATATTCACTTATCTTTAATGTTTTGTATTTTTTTCATTATTCACTAATTTTTATTCATAGTTCTTGATTTATGAACACGAGAGATATATTTCTATCAAATCAAAGAATTGTTATTCATTTCCTTATACGATTATGTCTATTATTATTTATATACTCTTTTTTTTTTTTTTTAAAATATAGACTAGATTTTAATTATGTCTATTTTTCTTTTTTGATGGCAAATTTTCTAGAGAATCTCACATTATTATATTTTTTTTACACTATCCTTATATTTAGCCTTAATATAAAAAGACTTTTAGTATGTGATTCATTTATCATTTATGCTGTCTTCTTTTTACTACAAAAAGTAAATGTATATATTATAAAGCCCAGTTTATCTAACATCTTAATATAAAATATTGTTTTTTCTACATATATAATTATCTTCTTTGCTATTTATATATTTATTAACCCTATCTTTAAGCTAATATATCTATATGTAATAAATAAGTTTTCTTGCATCATTTACTCAATATTATTAAATTATTATTTATTATTATTATTATTATTATTATTATTATTATCCACTATTTATTATTAATTATTAGTTATTATTATTATTATTATTTATTATTTATTATTATTATTATTAATTTATTATTATTTTATTATTATCTATTATTATTATTATTATTAATTATTATTCCTTATTATTATTTATTATTATTATTATTTATTAATTATATTATTATTATCATTATTATTATATTATTTATATTATTTCTTCTTATTATTATTCATTATTAATTATTATTATTATTAATTATTATGTTATTATTATTACTGTATTATTATTATTATATTATAATTATTATTATTAATATTATTATT
>JABUQX010044790.1:7500-30000 GCA_015478945.1 Trachelipus rathkii
CATTTCCTTATTAAATCATACTGTTCTTTGAGAAAATAAGGCATCTTTAATAAACAAATTGAAGTTATGAATATAAAACAAGAAAAACTTGTGTATCCTGCTAAATTAGTTCCAAGTTTTATGTTATATGCTCCATCTCGAAGGACAAAATGGATTTTGTTTTAGGAAGAATTTTCCAAATTATTCATCATAATTTCAAAACTCAATAGTGCTTTAAATTCCAGAAATGAGAACCTGGGAAAATACTTGCAATATTGATACACATCCCATTTTTTAAACTCGGCTGGTAAGGCCAGCGTGCAGTTAAAGAAATAAATGACTCATTTGAATTATTTAGCTCTCTATAAATATCTGTAATAAATGATATCTGATCAGCCCTTAGAGAACTTCTCGAATACGGTAATCATAAATTTCCTGTAGAAGTTGGTAACATCTCTACAAAATATTTCTACTAGGAATAAGATATTTTGGTTGATGATGGGCAATAAGTCAATGAATCCCTTCCTCAGTGACTTTGGATGGCCGGTTAATTCTTGCGATAAATTCATTAATTTTCTGTGATTTGGGTCATTGATATGCCAAATCTTTTTTGGGGAGAAAATCTCCTAAAACTCCCCTATCTCACGGCTTGGATCTATTGCTCTTTTATGGTTTCCCCTGTCCAGAAAATACAAGACTCTCTCTTTTACAATTAAAAATTTTTGGACATTCCAGATACCCTTCGATGATGATTTTCCATATTCATGAAGTGGCTTTGTACTAAATGTAAGATTTTATGTTGATAGTTATATAAAATATTTTTTTTTACATTTTTTTGTAGTTAAACGAAAGTTCATAAGAAATTCCTGTTCCGGCCGGAATTTTTTTTGTGATTCCGGCTAATTCTGGTTCCGGCTAAAACAGAAAATTTCTGTTTCTATACACCCCATATATATATATATATATTATATATATAGTCATTAATATATATATATATATATATATATATATATATATAATATATATATATATATATATACTATATATATATATATATAATATATATATATATAATATTATATATATAGGCTTTACTGAATAATTCGTCTGACCCAATCGATATTTTAGATTTATCCGATATATGTTATCGATCAACCCTACTAGACAACTACGACAACTAGGCCGCCATATTGGATATTATAATATTCAGTAATGTTTTCAAAGTTATAGAAGTAGGAGGTGCTAGAGGAATGAATTTAAAATAGGAATATTTATAAATTATTTGAAGTTTAAAATAATAACTGCTGATTATTTAAGTTTTTAAGTGTTTGCAGCATTATCAATCAAATATTTCCAAAAATTGAAGGCAAAAAGTCAATTAGGAAATCTTTTAAATTTAATAGGTAAGACCTCTGATTTACATTAATATATTGAAATAAATTGAAATAGTCTATGATCTATATATATATATATATAATGGTATATATATATATATATATAATATATATATTATATATATATATTATAATACTATATCTGTAATTGCTATATCATATATTATTATAATATAGCTGATGTTTTAAAACATTTCTTTAATTTTTGTAGGTCAAATATAAATTTAAATTTAGCAGTTTACATTATTAATATATCCAAAATATCGTGCTTATATATTTCGGCATCTACTAAACCCTCTATCAGAAAAAGTTATAGGGCTAGTTTTACGGCAAGTTTAGGCCTAATTTAAAGGCCAGTGAGTCAATGAGCCCCCTAAAATGGGGTATTAACCCTTTTTAGGGGCTCGAGCCGATGGGGACGGAGGAGGGGACGTTTTTATACCCCGGAGGGGATGGTCGGAGGAACCCCCGCGACACCCAACAGACCAAAGGACATAAAGACATAAAGAAATATAGAGACAAAGTAAAAAGCATGGGGCCTATCGAGACTGTCCCAGCCAACCCACTACCCAAACATCTCATGCACATCCACAAAGCACCCTAGGGCTTGTCAATTTGTTGTAACTACAAATCCACCAATTTGGCTTAGTCAAAACTAATGATATATAAATATGATACCCAACCATCCACATGCATTAATAACTAAGTTATGGTCACACATGCCATCTAACTATAACTATATCACAACTAAAAACCCGCCAATTTGGCTTCGTCAAATATATTATATGATTCCCAACCCATCCATAAACGAACCTAACCCTTTCTTAAATGTTGGAATCGAGTCACACTCAACAACCACCTCCTCTGGCGACATATTCAAAATTTTAAAACCCTATTACTGAATGCATGCTTTCTTATATCAAGAGGCATGCTTTTCTTCTTAATTTTCTTATTATGCCCCGTGGTCACCTGTCCATGTTCTACTATGAAAATCTTATTGGTGTCTGTATTATCAATAGATGTAAATATTTTGTAGACTTGTATCATGTCCCCTCTGAGAAATCGCCTTTCTACTACAGAAAACATTCCTAACTCCTTCAGCCTCTCCTCATAGCTCTTACCCTCAAAACCCAGAAATCATCCTTGTTGCTCTAAGTTGCACTCTCCTAGCATATCTAAGTCTTTCTTTAAATAAAGGGGCCCAAACTTGTGCACAATACTCTATTCCTGGCCTAACACATAGATTTATACAGTTTACTTATTACTTCTTGCTCTTTATAAAACAACACTTGCGATTTTAAATTAAGCCCAGCATCTTAATTAGCTTTTTAATTCTAGCTTCGCAAACCTGATTAGCTACTTTCAAATTACTGCTTATAATCACACCTAAATCTTTTTCTGGTCCACAGACTCAAGCCACTCCCCATTCAATATCGTAGTTAAAAAAACTTTTATTTGGAGTACTCGGTGAAGAACCTTACCTTTTTACTATTAAAATTCTTTTGCCACTTATCTGCCCACCCAAAAGTTTATCAAGATCATTTTGAATCTTAATACATCCTTCACTATTCTAATGAGGTGGCCATAGAAATCTGCAAATCTGCAAATTAGAAACCTTGCATTTATAAGTCCCTGGTCTAAAATCATTTATATATATGAGGACACAATAGTGCCCCAGCACTGAAACCCTGTGGGACACCACTCTTCACATTATTTAAACCTGTAACAACATTAGTTTTAACACACTACTGTTTTCTATTGCAACCACGAGTCTTAATCCAACCATGTAACACTCCACCTATACGCACATTGCAATAACTTTTTCATCAGCCTATTGGGGAACCTTATCAAAAGCTTTAACTAAAAATCAAAATATACAATATCAACTGGATCTCCTCGGTCAATGCAGTCAGTAATGGATTCCATAAATTCTATCAAAAAGGTTTGTCTGACATGACCTACCCTTTCTGAAACTGTGCTGGGAGTCATACAATACCTTGTTTTCTTCTAAATATTTCTCTATATAACCTTTCAGTAACTTTTTCAGAACCTTTACAACCAGAGAATGTTAAGCTAACTGGCCCTATAATTTCCCAAATCTCCTTACTACCTTTCTTATATATAAATAGGCACAACAAATGCTGTTTTCCAGTCATCTGGTACCTCAAAAAATGTTATAGATCGCTTAAAAAATCAAATTCAGTGCTTTGGCAATGCCTGATAAACTACCCTCTTTCAGAATTCTAACCAATATATCCCATCAGGCCCTGCAGCTTTACATGGATCAATATGGTCTAATAAACGTTTAATATCTTTTACGTCAAATTCAAATTCTGTAAGTCTATTTGTTACATACAAAAAGTAAGTGTATAGTGTCTGCTCCAATTATTCATAATCTTTCCTCAGTAAACACTGAAGCAAAATAAGCATTGAAAATGTTGACCAACTCCTTATCTGAACTCACTAAATTTTCATCAATTTTAATTGGACCAATTGTCCTATTCTTTACTTTTAAATTTTATAAAAAAATAAAAACTTCTTTGGGTTCTTATTACTATCCTTGCTACAATTAATTTCTCTTGCCTCTCTCTTTTGCCTCTTAAGTGACTGTTAAGTTTCGTTTCCTCATTTTTTCCTATATTTTTAAATCATCTTTCCGTTTACTTTCATAGCTTACAACTCTACGCTTTTCAATTAATTTTCTCTCTATCTCTCTATTCCACAAACAGGTTTTTCTCTTCGCCACACGCTAATGGGTTTATCTTTAAAATATATGACTGAATATTCATTAAATTTGCTTAAAATGTTCCCACATGATAAAACAGTTTGGTCTTTAAACTCTTTTATCCCGTCAATTATACTAAGCATGTCTCGTAATTTTGTAAAATCACCATTTCGGAAATCTAAAGATCCTTTCCTATTAACCTGCAATTTGGGGCCCAGATATCACATTCACATTATTAAATCTAAATTTATATTATGGTCACTAAGTCCTAAATTCTCATCAACCTCTAACTTCACCCACCATACTTTCATCGTTAAGTTAATATTAAGTCTAATAGTGCATCGTGTCTTGTGGGTTCATGACCATCTGGCAAAAAAGTTTATCTAGTATACAATTTTATAAATACTGAAACTACTATGGTCCGTCATTAGAACAAGGAATCCCATTTAATGCCAGGAAAATTTAAAATCACCCATTATGACTATAACCATTTTTTTTACTGTGGCATGCTCTCAATTTCTTTCACAATTTCTGAGTCTAATTCTTGACTCTGGCCATCCCCGGAGGGGGGGATTAGTCCCCCCGTAGTCCACCTAGAGGCCGAGAGACCCCGACTCCTGACATCGGGGCGGACTAACCCGGTGGTTTTCGTTAGTGATATACCCCAAAAAAACAATAAATATTATTAAATGAGTATTTTGGGAATTGTTTGTAAAGAAGAGAGTAATTTAAGGTTTGAAGTTTCATCTCTAGTAAAGTTTTTTTATTAGTTTAGGCTTTGTGTATAGGTACTATGATTGACCAAGATTTGCATGAACATGTTTGGTGATTGGTTCTATTCAGTTGAAAGGGACAGCTCTCAATAGTGTGGCCCTGTGGCTTCCAACTGTTTTTTTTAATTTTTTTTAGAACGGCCTCACCAAACGAAAGGGCATATGCATCACCTGCGGGCAAACGCCAATACTGCCCCTTCAGGCTATCACAAGCTCAAGACAAGTGGAACCACCTAGTGACGAGAGCCCGTGGGTGATACTCTCTTCTTACTGTCTCTATATTTCTAATGTTCTAATATTATTCAACAGTTCCTAATTTGTAATAATCTATCACAATCACCCCAGAACCTTAACAGTGACAATATGCAAAAATGCCGGTAATTGTGGAGTTTCTTCCAGTGCGAATCGCGTAAATACTCTATTAAAACTAAAAACATTCAATGTGCAAATTTGGTATAAAATTTTTTTTTTTTTTTTTTTTTATTGTTTTTCTTACATTTTAATTTAATTTTTTTTAATTAAAAATTTTAAAAATAATAACTCCCAAAATTTTAATTCGTAGGCTTATTTTTTCTTTTTCATAAGAGATAAAACTATCGATGTTTTTCCGATTATTGATATATCGGTTTCATTAATATTTTTTTGATAATCGATCATTTTTTAACGATTATCAACGATTCAATTATATCATAGTATAAATATAATTAAAAATAGTACTTTAATCCAATGTTAATATTTTGTAGCCGTTGTGTTACAGGATAAGAAAATTAGGAAGAAGTCAAGTAATTTTGATGTAAGAAAACATTCATTCAGTAGAAGAGATTTTTTATTTTTGGAATGGTTTGAAGCAGGAGGTTGTTGAGTGTGACTCACTTGCAACATTTAAGAAAGGATTGGATAGGTATACGGTTGGTCTGGGCATCATATAGTATGTTTTGACTAAGCCAAATTGGCAGATTTTGCTAGTTATTAAGGTAAAACCGCATGTTGTAATTAAGACACTTATTAAAACTTATAAATTATAGGGGAATAAGTTTACTGAGTGTTGTAGGGAAGATATATGCTGGTGTTTTGGTCGAAGGAGTGCGTCGAGTGACTGAAGGACTGATTGGTGAAGAACAAGGTGCGTTTGGGAGTGGTAGAGAATGTGTGGATCAAATCTTTACATGGAAACAAATGATTGAGAAAATGAGGGAGAAGAATAAAATTGGTATTTAGGATTTATGGATTTGCAACGGCGTATGATAGGATATAGGGAAGCTCTAGGCAGGTGTTAGTGATATTGGTGTTGGTGGTAAAGCCTTCTGAATGGAATCAAAATATGTATGGGATAGTGAGGCGTGGTGTAAGAATATGGGTGTCAAAAGGTGATTGGTTTAGTATTAATAGCGGAGTGAGACAGGGTTGTGTTATGTCTCCTTGGTTATTCAATTTATAAATGGATGGGGTTGTGAGAGAATTAGAGGGGGGTGAGGGTGGCAGGAAAGGGTGTTAGAATGATGGAGAATGGAGATGAGTAGAGGGTACCCTACCTATTATATGCTTATAATTTGGTTCTTTCTGGCGAATCTGAAGAGAGTTTGAGAAGATTGGTAGAGAGATTTGGCAGGGTTGTAAAGGAGGGGTTTGAAAGTAACGTAAGATAAGAGTAAGGTTATGGTTGTGAGTGAGGACAGTCCTCAGTGTGAAGTTATGTTAGATGGTGAGCAGCTGGAAAAAGTGTCCGAGTTTAAATATTTAGGGTATGTGTTGGATGAGAAGGGAACGGATGATGCAGAGTGTAGTAGGAAAGTTGTGAATGGCAAGAAGGTGGCTGGTGCAATTAAATCGTTGGTGAATGTAAAAGGACTAGGCCTGGAGTGCACTAGGGTCGTGCATGAGGGTATTTGTTACCTGTGTTATTGTATAGTAGTGAGGCTATGGTCTGGAATAAGAAGTATAGATCTAAAGTTCAATGTGTTCAGATTGGACATCTAGGGCGTGCTAGGCTGTGAGAAGAATTGATAAATGAGGATTGAACGTATAGAGAGTTGGTGTGGTGTGAAGAACGGGGTAAAAGAAGAGAATAAATGAAAGTATGTTGAGATGGTTTGGTCATGTGAAAAGGATGAATGATAGTCGGTTGGTTAAGCGGATGTATAGTGGTGAGTGTGTTAGGAACCGACCGGCTGGGAGACCGAAGAAAAAGTGGATTGAGTCATTAAAGGAATGTCTGCAGGAGAGAAATGTGGGTTTGGCAGAGGCGAGAAGAAAGGTGCATGATAGGAGAGAATGGTGGGGTGTTGTAAGGGGGTACGGTTGTGGCCCACCTGGGCCAGGGGATGAATCCTATCACTTGACAATTTACCATAGTGAGGATCCGTCGCAGTCCCGTGAAGCTCTAGGGTGGATTTTCTGATTGCGACGAGTTCTTACTAATTAATGGTAGGCTACAGAGGGGGCGGTAAGGCTGGGCTTTCTTTTCGACTTTGTCATATTCTATTACTGCTTTTCTTTTCCGATGCATGTAACGCACCTTACTCCCAATCTTTGGGGAAAAAAGGTAGATGAAGAAGATTAAATCTTGTAGAGTACCTTATCTATAATTTTTGCCTTCGGTAGTAACCTAATTAATTGTCTTTTACTATATCTGTAATATACTGACAAGCCTTAGGCGACTGTGTGGGTTTTGCATGAGCATGTTGTTACTCTAGTTGACTGGGACAGATAACCCCATGTGGCTTCTTACTGTCTCCGTGCTTTAAATGTTTTTAGCTTAGCATTCTCTTATTTTCAGGATCTGAATATTCTGTATATCTAAATATTCTTCTTTTTCGACATCTATTAAAACTTTGACAGGACCAAACCATAATGTCGGATTTGACAAGAGGAAGGGGTTAATTAATGCGGAACTTCAAAACAGTAAAGTTAGATCGTTAATTGAATATTCACGTTAATTTAAAAGTACATACCCAAGGTTCATAAATAGTAAAACGTAAAGCTACAAGGATGATTTGTGGCTTTGAATATAAAGTTAGATGGCATTATATGATCCAAGTTTATAAAATTTTCTCGGCCCTTCGACTCTATTAATTAGATTAACTAAAATCGAGTACTCTTTCTGTGCATAAGCGTAATTAACTTGGGTCATAAAATTAGTTTAAATCATTTGAAGAAAATAAAGTATTAAATTAAGTTCCAAATGAGTCATCACTAACTTCCTTTATATGTATTTTAAATTCTATTTCATTAATCTTCAATTTAATTTTGATTTGGAAGAATAAAAACATTTAACATAGAATTTTATTAAGCCTAACTTGTTAATATAACATTTAGTTTAACATTTTGCACAATACTAATTCCCTTCTATTTCTAATTTTACATTATTATTCTTTGATGTCATCTGCAAGTTTCTTTCTCCTGTAATTCAGAACGGAATTGAATTGCACTTATCCAATCCAAAATTCATTCCAATATCTACAAATAAATTACTTTCTACACTTCCACGTCACGTCTTTCTGCTATTTTTTCCTTTTTAACGCAAAGATTTAATTCATTCGCATAAAAGAGGCGAGAGATCTTTTTTTACTTCTTCTCTGATTTAGGATTCACCTGTATCCATTTTTCAGGTAGTTAACAATATGTTCAGTGGAAGGAAGCGAGAAAATGGTGAAGAAAAAATGGAAATAAAAAAGAACAAGTCCCATCTCCTCTTAAAATTACATTTATAATTTTCATAATTACTTCATATGAGGACGTTTCAAATAGATTTTCACAGGGATGAATTATTTTTTAAAATTTATATACGAATCAAATGAAAGAAATCATGTTTTTGATTTTATTAGACTTTCTATTTATTTATTTTTAACAATTAATGGTCTTAGATATGAACCCCCCCCCCCCCCGAGTTAACACATTTTCATTTTAGGGGTTTCTCTATGCTTAGAAAGGTTCGATGTTTAACCAGTGGTCTGAGGATATTTTGGCATTTCAAAACGCAAAACACAACACAGCAATGTAATTATTTAACATCTCCCAATCTTTTAATTTTCTTAAACATTTTCGTTTCCTTAAAATCTATTACTATATTCTCGCCTCGATATTTTGCCATCGTGTTTAACATTTCATTATCATCATCACTGGTTTATGTTGGTATCTAGAGGAGAGTGAGAAATTATGTTAATCCTTTCAGAGGAAAGTCTAATTCAAGACTTGTATTACGAATGAAGAGCCTTCCAGTTCCTCATTTGATGGTCTCTTTGTTTGGTAAAGAGGAACTTTTATGTATTTCTACTATGACTTATTCCAGATCTATTTTATAACAATCCAATCCATCATTATTGTCTCTATAACTTGCGTTCCTTTAATTTTTCAATTGCAATGGAATTTCTTTAATTTTTATTTTCGCTCATTTCCTTATTTTTTGTGCCAGTTCCATGATTCTTAAGCATGTGTTTTTTTAAATATCTTTTCTGATTACATTCATAGTTGCACTCAGAACATTTAAATAATTTCAAATTGCTGTGAGTTAGCAGATGAATTTTTAAGTTACCTTTGTGTTTGCATTCATAGCTGCACTCAGAGCATTTAAATAATTTCAAATTGTTTTTTTTTTGGGGGGGGGGGGTGGGGTGAGTTTAGCAAGTGAGTTTTTTAGGTTTACTTTTCTGATTAACATTCATAGCTGCAAACTCAGAGCATTTAAATAATTTCAAATTGCTGTGACTTAGCAGATGAATTTTTAAGCTACCTTTATAATTACATCCATAGTCGCATTTAGAAAACATTTAAATTATTTCAAATTGCTTGGACTTAGCAGTGAATTTTTTAAGCTACCTTATGATACCATCCTTAGTCCGCATTTAGAACATTAAATAATTTCAATTGCTTGTGCTTAGCAGATGAATTTTTAAGCTACCTTTATGATTACATCCATAGTCGCATTTAGAACATTTAAATAATTTCAAATTGCTGTGAGTTAGCAAATGAATTTTTAAGCTACCTTTGTGTTTGCATTCATAGCTGCACTCAGAACATTTAAATAACTTTACGATTTTTTTTTTTTTTTTTTTTTTTTTTTTTTTTTTTTTTTTTTTTTTTTTTTTTTTTTATTTCACCTTTCTTAAGGGTTACCATTTAATGCGCGGGCCCGAACCTCGGGCCTAAGCGCATATGGTTGTCCCGGCAGGTTCTTTAACAACCAAGAACCATTCTCAGTATTCTGGCGCTCTGTCGTATTATAATGGAGCTCATCTCCAACGTTGTTACTTCCACCGGTAGTCTTTCAATATATTGTTTTAAGCTTTTTTTTATCACTCCCATACTTCCAATTACCACAGGATTACCTCTGCTCTAATGCATGTATCCACATTCCCTTGTAATGAAGTATTTCAGAGTTTGGTAACTGTTAACTTTCCTTTTCAGTTTTCATATCTGATCACCGCCTGCGTCCCATGGAATTCCTATCTCTATAATTTAAGCCTTTTCTTTTCTCTTTAAAATCTCTTTTACAACAATATCCGGTTTTGTTATGTCTTATAGGCTAATCTGTGGGATGCTATAAAGTCGTATAGTAATTGTTGCTGGTTTATTTGCTTCTATTGCTCATTTAGATTTATTGCATTTTTGGATACTTCTATTGGATTATTTTGTATTTTTCACAAATTCTAAAATGGATTAATTTGCATATTGTATTATGTCTTTCGGTGTAGTGCTTGCGTTGGAGAAGTGTGTCACAGCTTGATAATATATGGCTAACTGTTTCCGGAGATACTTTACACATTCGGCATTTGTTGGATATGTTCTCTTTCTCTATCTCTCTCTTGAACCAATTGGTTCGTAATGCTAAGTCCTGTGCCCCTACAATTGTTCTTTCACCTTCTTTTCTTAGATTACCCCTGCATACTGCTTCTATCGATTTTTCTTTATCTATATACACTTGTTCTATAATATTTTTGTATTCCTTTGCAAATGCGTGCTCCTTCCAATTATTTTCGAATTGCTGTGAGTTAGCAGATGAGTTTTTAAGTTACCTTTCTGATTACATTCATAGATGCACTCAGAATATTTAAATAATTTCAAATTTCCTTCCACTACTCGAAGGGAGGAAAAATTGCTGTGAGTTAGCAGATGACGCTTTAAATCATTTTTCCAATTACATTCATAGTTGCACTCAGAACATTTAAATAATTTCAAATTGCTGTGAGTTAGCAGATGAATTTTTTAAGTTACTTTCAGATTTACATTCATAGGCACTCAGAGACATTTAAACTAATTTCGAATTGCTGTGAGTTAGCAGATGAGTTTTTAAGCTACATTTATGATTACATTCATAGCTACACTCAGAACATTTAAATAATTTCGATTTTTTTTTTTTTTTTTTCTTCCACTCCTCGAAGGGAAGGTATGTTATCCTCATACCGGGTCCAAAACCCAGACTAAGATGAGGGGATTTTGTTTCACGCATCCCCCAGCATCACCTGACATGTGCTGAACGTGCGTAGAATTGGGCACCCCATACTCTTGCCGCGAGTCCACATGGATTCCCCCAAGGCATGGACAACTCGCCATCCATGCACGCGTCACCCGATTCTCATTCCGTTCGTCAGTACCCCGGTCACACCAAGCTGTTCAAGATTTTCCTCGCCCGAGACACGACCCGTCCGAACTGGTCCCGCTGCGAACGCTTCCAGCGTAGTTTCCGGCAAAGCACCCGTTTTCTCATCCCATAATTGCTGAGTATACTCAAATGAATGAGCCACAGGAGATTCACTCTCCATCAGCGGGACTCGAACATTGACACTGCGTCGCAGTCGTTTAACAAAAAAATCCGATGCTCCAAACCACTGAGGCCATCCATCGTCCTCATAAAAAAAAAACAGTCCCCACAGTGTAAGCGAATCAGTTTAGACGTTAACGGCGGGAATCGAATTCTCTGATGCCTCCGGACTAGGGACTAGTCACACTGAGAGAGACGAAAGAGAAGCGATTTCGGGGAGAGCTGCTGTGAGTTAGGAGAATGAATTTTTTAAGTGAACCTTTTCAGATGTACAATTCATCGTAAGAACTGCACTCGAGAACATTTTAGAGATAATTTCAAATTGCTGTGAGTTAGCAGATGAAGTTTTTAAGCTAAACTTATGATACACATTCAATAGCCTGCACTCAGACATTTAAAAATAATTTCGAATCTGTCTGGTGAGTTAGCAGATGACTTTTTTAAGTGCTTTTTGTTTAGCTTTCAATAACCGCAATGGGTACTACTTAAACCTTTGGTTTTTGGTTATTGCATCTTTAAATGGCATTTCAACTCATCTTGTTTTTAAAAGAGTAAAAATTACAAATAATCTGCAACTGAAATCTTTCCCTGACAAAATCTTTTAGTACTTTGATACTTCTTTACCGACGATAGAGATCTGCTTCTAAGAAGGAACTATTGCCTTTATGGACGCTTGTTTCTAATCTTGATCGGCGACGTCAATGAGGGTCCTATAGAAACAAAAAATGAAATATTATGGATACGAATGTAGAAATTTCGAATATATATATATATATATATATATAGTATATATAGTATATGTATATATATATATAATATATATATATATATATATAATATAGTAGTATATATATATATATATATTATATATATATATATGATTTTATTATATATATATATATATATATATATATATATATATATCCATATATATATACTATATATAAAATATATATATATATATAATATATATATATATATATATATATATATAATATATATATATATATATATAATATAATATTATAAATATTTTTTAAATTGAATGGTTGGATAGGTAATCAAAAAAAGGGATGGTTAACAGGTGGTTTTGGGTGGCGGGAGAAAATGAGAATGGTGAGAAGGTGATTGATTTCTGTGAAGAGGAGAGGTATGTGTGAAAGTATACTTTCTTTTAAAACACAAAGTATCCATAAGATACTAGATTGGTGTAGGTAGAGAATGGTATCGAAGTGAAAAAGTATGATTGATTTAGTGGTGGTGAAGAAGAGATGTTGAAGTATGTGTTTGGATATTAAATCAGTAAGGGGTTTAGGAATGGGATTATCAGATCATTATGTTGTTCTATGTAAAATTAAGTTAGTGGGGGTTTGGATGGAGAGGAAGGTGATATGAAAGGAAGTGGGTAAATTTAAGAGTGAGAAGTTAAGTGTGCAAGATAATAAGGATAAGTATGTAAGAGCGCTCGCTAGTTAAACGGTTGAATGTGAACAAGTTGATACTGAGCAAATCTGGGGGAAATGAAGGAAGCAATTGTTTAGTAGTGCAAAGAAAGTGTGTGGATGCTAAGTAGGAAGTAAGAATGTAACAGTGAGTGGTGGAATGAAGAGGTGATGAAAGCGTTAAAGGTAAAAAAGAACGGTGGTGAATGTACTAAGAACAATGAGAGATTCGAAAAGAAAGTAATCTTGGAATTAATATAAGGCGGAAAAAAGAAATACTAAAAGGTGTATACGTAGGAGAAAACAAGAGGTAAATGAACAGTTTGGAAGGAGGATGAATGAGGACATACAAGGAAAAGGAAGCTTCTCTGGAAGGAAGCGCGAAAGGGTTAGAGAATGAGATAAGGGGAATCTGCTTAGAATAATGAATAGGGATGGGTGCTTTTTGGATAACGTGAAATGGATGTGAGCGGGAAAGTGTGGAAAGAAACACTCTCGAAAATCTGCACAAATATTAACACAGTAATGATTGAGGTGTTAGTGAATGTTTGTGGGTTTTTTTGATGGTGCAAGAAGGAATAGGTATTTGGGGGATGAGTTATTAGTAAGGAGAGGTAATGGTAGGGTGAGAAAGTTGAAAGAATGGTAATCTGCAGGTATAGATGCAATTAATAACTAGTGAAATGATCAAGAGCGAAGGAGCCGAGATGGTGATTGATTGGATTTGGAATTGTGTAATAAAGCGTTATGGAGGGTATAGGTTCCAAGGATTGGAGGAGAAGCGGTAAATAGTACCCTTGTAATAAGGGTAAGGAGAAAAGGGAACTGTAGAAAATAAGGGGAAAAGTTTATTGAGTGTTGTAGGGAAGGTATATGCCTGGTATTTTGGTCAAAGAGTGGCAGTCGAGATGGACTGAGGGACCTGATTGTCGAAGACAAGTGCGTTTAGAGTGGGTAAAGAGGATGTTTGTGATCAAATCTTACATTGAAACAATGATTGAGAAAGGGAGAAGAAGA
This sequence comes from Trachelipus rathkii, assembly GCA_015478945.1. Taxonomy (NCBI): domain Eukaryota; kingdom Metazoa; phylum Arthropoda; class Malacostraca; order Isopoda; family Trachelipodidae; genus Trachelipus; species Trachelipus rathkii. Next base: position 21,588 of record JABUQX010044790.1, read on the forward strand.
ATAATTGTATTTAGGTTTTATGATTTGCAACAGGCGTATGATAGAGTTAATAGGGAAGCGTATGGAAGGTGTTAGTGATATATGGTGTTGGTGTATGGCTTCTGAATGGAATCAAAAAAGTATGTATGACGAATAGTGAAGCGTGTGTAAGAATAAATGGTGGTCATGGTGATTGGTTTAGATATTAATAGCGGAGTGAGCAGGGTTGTGTTATGTCTCCTTGTTATTCAATTTGTATATGGATGGGGTTTATGAAAGAATTGAATTTGAGGTGGGATGGCAGGAAATGGTGTTTAGAGAATGGTTTGAAGTAAAATGGAGTTGGAGTGGAGGGTTTTGCCCTACCTATTATATTGCGGATGATTTGGTTTGGTTTCGTGTGGCGAATCTGAAGAGAGTTTTGAGAGGATGATAGAGAGATTTGCAGGAGGTGTGTTGAAAGGAGGGGCTTGAAAGGTAAACAGTGGATAGAGTAAAGGTTAGTGGTTGTGAGTGAGGACAACTCCTCAGTGGTGAAGTTATGTTGAATGGCTGAGCAGTAGAACAAGTGTCTGATTTAAATATTTAAGGGTATCTGTTGGATGAGAAGGGAACGGCTTGATGCGAGTGTAGTAGGAAAGTTGGTGATGCAAGAGGTGGCTGGTGCAATAAAATCGTTGTTGAATGTAAGGGACTAAGTCTGAGTGTGCTAGGGTTCTTACAAAAGGGTATGTTGTTACCTGTGTTATTGTATGGTAGTGAGACTATGGTCTGGAATAAGAGTATAGATCTAAAAGTTCACATTGTGTTCAGTGGACAATCTTAGGGGTGTGCTAGGTGTGAGAAGAAATTTGATAAGAGAGGAATGAACGTATTAGAGAGTGGTGTGGTGTGAAGAACAGGGGTAAATGAGAGAAATAAATGAAAGTAATGTTTGGAGGTTTGGTCATGTGGAAAAGGATGAATGATAGTAGTTGGTTAACGCGGATGTATAGTGGTGAGTGTGTTTGGGAACCGACCGGCTGGGAGAGCGAAGAGAAAGTGGATGAGTCGGTGAACGAATGTCTGAAGGAGAGAAATGTGAGTTTGGCAGAGGCGAGAATAATAGGTGCATGATAGGCAGAGAATGCGGGGTTTTGTATGGGGGGCATTGGTTGTGGCCCACTGGGCCAGGGATGAACCGCTTTACATTGATGACGATTTACGCATAGTGAGGGTCCACCGTCGCGTCCGCATGATCTCTAGGGTGGATTTTCTGTCTGTGAACGAGCTCTCACTAATTAATGGTACAGAGGGGACGGTAAGGCTGGGCTTTCTTTTTCGACGTTTGTCATGTTCTCCTACTGCTTTTCTTCGATGCTTGTACAGCACCTTACCCCCAATCTTGGGGCAAAGAGGAAGGTGACAGAAAACAATAACAATTTATAATATATATTTATAATATAAAAATAAAAAAAAAAATAAATTAAAACTAAAAAAAAAAAATAATATATATATATATATATATTATATATATATATATATATATAATATATATAACTTCCTTTTAAAGGTGCTTTATTCCTTTTCAGAGGGTAACACGGGGACTACAGGAAATCGAACTTTAAGGCCGGCTATCCAAAAACAGCACCACCAACGTGTTCGCAAGCCGAGTTTTGATTCTTGCCCCAGGAAGATAAAACTCAGACTGCTACGCGAAGGATTGAACCAGCGTCCTCTCGCATGAGAGTCGGCGAGTTAACCTCCTACGCCACAAGGCTTCAAATATATAATATATAGTATAAATATATAATATATTACTATATATATAATATATATATATATATATATATATAATATATATGATATATATATATATATATTTTTATTATATATAGATTATATAGGTATAGAGTATATATTGTATTAGTATAGTGTGATAGGCTTATATATATATTATATTATATAGTAATATATATAATATTATATAATATATATATATGAAATCTAACTATATATATATACCTATATATATATATATATATATATATATATATATATATATATATATATATGATATATATATATATATTATATATATATATTATATATATATATATATATAGTATATATATATATTATATATATTATGAATTAATATATATATTATAAATATACTAATATAGTATATATATATATATATTATATATAAATAATAAAGAAATAAATAAAATTAGTATACTAATATATATATATTATATATATTGTAGGGGTTCGCCCGTCGGCACTGACTTGTTGAGGTTGTTGGTTGTGTGTTGTATTGAGGTTAATCTTATGGATCCTGTTTAGTGTTCTTTAACTAGCTATTTTTGTTTAACTGTGATAGGTTGTAAAAGGATCCTTAGGAGCCTCCTAGGGGTCTGCCCATTCCTATTGTTTGTTTTGTTGTCGAGCCGTAACACCCTTGTTACGTTCTCCTTTGAGACCGACTCTGTCGGCAGTTCTCCTACTATACTTCATGTAGTTCTCTTTGCTTTTCCATACACTGTTCTTGTAGTTTCTTTTAGTCTTTTCCTAACTTACCTAACTTTTATGTACTTTACTAATTTTCTTTTCTTTTATTACAGACAAGTAGCTAAATAATTTTTTAATGATTAAGTAACAGGAAAGTGTCTGGCTCCTTTCTGATTCTTTATTAATCCAAACTATAACTAACAAGCACATAAAAAAACCTTTCATCTGTTTAAGTTGAACCATCGTAAATGTTACCTTGTTCAATTAACTCATGGTGTAACTATTAAGGAAGTTCATCGTTATTAATAGTTACTTTCGTTTCTACTCATGCAAAACATTGTCAGTGTATGAAACTAAACAAAATATCTATACTTATATTAATAAAGATCTGTGCAATCTTGCTTAAACATAGTTTGATTAATAACTTGTTTTGTGACCATATAAATAATAATTTTCTATAACTTTGTATAAACATTATTATTCTTTATATTATTAAATATTATAGTTAGTATGATCTAGCTGTAATATTTCTATTGATTATTGTTATTAAATTAAAGTAAAAAAAATTGAAATTATTTACTTGTGATTACACTTTATTAATTTAGACATTCAAAATCATCCAGCCATCTGATTTAATTAAAATTATTATTGTATTTATCTTACATATAATTTTTATGTATGTGCAGTACTTAACAGTGTATTATTCATTCATAACTATAAAATGTTAAATTATTTTAATGAATTACACTGGTCTGCATGAAAATCGTCCCTGACACTATTCCTACTGATCCATATGTAAAATGACCTCCTGAATACGAATATGACCCTTTTCTCATTAGATTTTTATATGTTATATTTGTATTTTGTATTTTTTTTAATTATTATTACTATTTTTATTATTTTTTTCTCGTGTTTATTTTTGTAATTACCATCATTTTTGTAGTATTTTAGTTAGCACATTAACTAGGAGCCACACTCTTTCCCTTTTTGTATATCACATTATTGTATTATTGTATCTTGTGATTTATAATTTCATTCGTGATTTTGTATTTTGTGGGGTGCAATATTATAATCTTGTGATTAACACTTAATTATAAATTCCTTGTTTCCTACTTGCAATCATGGGTGAACACGAATCCCATGATCTTAATATCCCTGTCTCTTCTTCCACTGAGGCACCCTCATCTAATGTGTCTACCACAACTACAGCTATCACCACTCAAATTACTACTTCTACTTCTTCCTCTATACTTCCTCCACTTTCTCAAGCTATTACTGACATTTCACTTTCCTTAAACTATCCTTCTCCTCTTTCTACTCATGCCTATTCGTTTGGTAACTTTCCTTATTCTTCTGTTTCTCATTCACTTCCTTCTTCTTTTAGTTTTCCTTATTCTCAAGGTTTTTCGTTTCCACAATTCAATCCTTTACAACATCCTGTTCAATCTTCAATTCCTCAAATTGACCCTTCTCAACTGTCTCCGCATTCTTCAGTTCGTCCTGTTGATCCTCATCAAATTCCTTTTCCTTCTTCGGTGCAAACTGTGCATTATATGCCAGTTCTGCCCAAATATAACTCTGGTAAGCCAAGTTTATGGTTTACCATTGTTAAATCCGTATTTCCTAGTTCCTTCTCCATTCAGCAGAAGTATGCTGCTACTATAGCAGCTCTGCCTAACACTGTCCTGGAGCAGTTGCAGGACGCTCTACCTACTATATTGTCTTCTGAGAACCCCTTTCAGACTCTAGAAGACATTCTTGTTGAACGTTTCGAGATACCCAAAGAGGAGAAACTAAAGCAATTGATTTCAGGGGAAGTACTGGGGGACAGCAAGCCATCCCAGCTTATGCAGCGGATGCTGGTCTTGCGTAATGACCCCAATCCCAGTGCTGACAGCCAGGCAATGTTCCTTGAACTTTGGCTCAATCGCCTGCCTCTCGAAATGCGCCGTTTGATGGCGCTAATCAACCCTAGCTCCACGCTAGAAGAGTACGGTCAAATGGCGGACCGTATTCATACCCCTAAATCTGACACTCTTTCGTCTTCTTCTGTGTCAGCTGTTGCTTCTGGGTTTTCACCACCCTCACAATTGAATCCTACAATAACTACTCTTCATATTGATGCACTTCGTCAGGAGATGACAAGTGCTAACCAGGCACTGAGGCAGGAATTTGCTAATTCCAATAGTGCAAACTATAATTCTCTGTCACAGAGGATAACTAGACTGGAGGAGACAATGGCTTCAATGGCAGCGACCTTGCATGCCATGAATATAACGCAACAGGCGTCCTTGCAGGCTCAGCAACGTCCTCAATTTTCGCGTTCATTCTCGCCCCGCAGACCTCGCTCTCCATCTCCTCGTCCTATCACCAACAATCCTGCAGATGCTCAACCAGGGGTCTGTTTCTTCCACAGGAGGTTTGGTGCATCTGCTAACAAGTGTACCATTCCGTGCACTAATTCCCATTTGCTTACTACCCAAAATTCCCAACTGGGAAACTCGTAAGCCAATCAGCGGAATCAGCAGCTGAGGTGGCTTCAGTGAACAACTCAAGGCTGATGATTTACGATCCCACCACCCGCCAGCGTTTTCTAGTCGACACCGGAGCGGAAGTATCTTTACTACCAGCCTCGTCTTCAAAATTTCCTCTTTCTCCCACTGACACTACCCTCCGTGCAGCTAATGGTACGTCCATTAAGGTCTATGGTGAACGGTCCTGTTCCCTAGACCTTGGCCTTCGCCGAGTTTTCCGTTGGGTATTCATCGTTGCAGATGTGGCATATCCTATCCTAGGTGCCGACTTCTTAGAGCACTTCAACCTCTTGGTTGATATTAGGAATCGACGTTTGCTCGACGGGAATACCGACCTTAAGGTGTCTGGTGTTCTCCAAGTTTTCATGTTGGGTTCCATTTCCGTTGTCAATTCTGACATTTCTAATCCTTTTCTCAATATGGTTCGCTCAGATTTTCCTGATCTTCTTCGTCCTTGTTCTTCTCTACTGCCTGTCAAACATGATGTGCAACATCATATTGAAACGACAGGACCTCCAGTTTCTGCTCGTGCTAGGCGTCTCGCTCCTGACAGACTTCGAGCGGCACGTGCAGAATTCGAGCATATGCTCGAATTAGGGATTGTCCGTCCTTCTAAATCTGCTTGGGCATCCCCTCTTCATTTGGTCCCTAAACCAAACTCTCTGGATTGGCGTCCGTGCTCAGACTACCGTGCCCTTAATGGTGTTACTGTCCCAGATCGGTACCCTGTCCCGCACATCCAGAGTTTCAATTCTAATATTCATGGCTCTACTATTTTCTCCAAAATCGACTTAGTGAGAGCATTTCATCAAATTCCAGTGGCCGCTCAGGATATCCCAAAGACGGCGGTGATAACGCCCTTTGGGTTATTCGAGTATCTTCGTGTGCCATACGGATTGAGGAATGCCGCCCAAACATTCCAACGTTTCATAGACACGGTTCTTCGCGGCCTACCCTTTTGTTGGGTTTATATCGACGATATTCTGATAGCCAGTACTTCAGCAGAGGAGCATGAAGACCATCTCAAAGCTGTCTTCACCCGTCTAAATGAGTATGGTATCAGAATAAACGCCGATAAATGTGTCTTTGGAGTTTCCTCTTTGACATTTTTAGGCCACACCTTTAGAGTTTCCTCTTTGACATTTTTAGGCCACACTGTTACAGCAGAAGGCATAACACCTTTCGAAGACCGTGTTTCTGCAATACGTGATTTTCCATTCCCCGAAACTCAGCGAAACCTTCGACAGTTTTTAGGAATGGTTAATTTTTACCATCGGTTCATCCCACGGGCAGCCGCTTTACTTGCACCACTTTCTTCACTTATTAAGCCCAAGAAGCGAGGGTTGTCCACCAAAATTCCTTGGACGCCGGAAACTCGTGAGGCATTTATTGCCACGAAAAATGCTCTTGCGGACAGTACTCTCCTTATGCATCCTAAAGAGGACGCACCGACTCGTATACAGGCCGATGCATCCAATTTTGCTATAGGGGGAGTGCTACAGCAGCTTCAAAACGAAAATTGGGTTCCCCTTGCATTTTTCTCTAAAAAACTCCAACCGGCTGAGACCCGATATAGTACCTTCAGCCGTGAGCTCCTCGCCATTTACAAAGCGATCCGGCATTTTAGGTATTTCTTGGAAGGTCGGGAATTCCATGTAATGACCGACCACAAACCGATAATTTTCGCCATTAAATCACGTCATGAACGTCATAATCCGCGTGAAGCTCGACATATGGAGTATATCGCCCAGTTTACTTCTGATATAAGGCACATTTCAGGAGTGGACAACGATACTGCGGATGCTCTGTCACGAATTCATGTGGATTCCATCTCACCTCTTACATCTTTGGATTACGAAGCTTTGGTCGAGGCTCAGGAATCAGAAAGTATTTCGCTCTCAGACGACACATCTCTCCAACTGAGACGAATTACGCTTCCGAATGTGTCCAAACCAGTTCTTTGCGACCTTTCAACAGGTTCTCCTCGTCCTTTAGTTCCACAGTCTTTTCGTAAAATAGTTTTTCTTACTTTGCATTCTTTATCACATCCTGGGGTAAAGGCTTCACAAAAGTTAATTTCTTCACGTTTTGTTTGGCCTGGCATCAACTCTGATGTGAAAAAAATTGACCCGTGCATGTTATCTGCCAAACAACAAAGGTCCATAAACAACACCAAAGCTCCTCTCGAAATTCCCTTCCTCCTTCGAACGTTTGCGATAAGTTCATATGACCTTGTCGGGCGCTTCTCCTTCAGAGGGATTTTTCTTATCTCCTCACGCATTGATACGTTTTACCAAGTGGCCGGAAGCTATTCCACTTCCGGAATATCAAAGCCCGAGACCGTTGCGAAGCTTTTTGTCTTTCAGTGTGGATCTCGCGTTTTTGGCGTCCTTCTCACCGTCATCCCCACTGACAAGGCAGACAGTTCGAGTCCTTTCTTTTAAAGACCTATGACCACTCCTAGGCACTTCCTGCGAGTCGCGCACCACAGAGCTTACCACTCCTGTCCTCGAATGGAATTATCGAACGGTCCATCGTCATTATAAGCTCCTTGCTTGTGCATGGAACAGAGAATTGGGATTGAAGCGTTGCACTTAGTCTCTAGGAATTCGTTCCTCCTTAAAATCAGATCTCAAAACTCCACTTCTGCAGGCTGGTTATGGAACACCCTTCGTCTTCTGGTGATTTCTTGAACAACACTAGTCCCTCCTCCTGTCGATCCTAATTCCTACGTTTCTCGTCTGAAGAAATGTGCTTCTCATGGAAGCCTACTCCGACTCGTTCTACAACAATCCATTCTTACATTCCTTCTGACCTTACTTCTTGTTCACATGTTTTCGTTCGCATTGACTGTCATAAAAGGCCTTTTTCACCCAAGTACGAAGGTCCCTTTCCAGTCCTGCGACGTTCACCAAAATTCTTTACTGTCCAACGACCAGGTAGAGAGGAAGTCATTTCTATTGATCGACTAAAACCTGCCTTTTTGGAATCAGAACTGTCTGATGACATTGATCTTGTTCCTCCTTCTCCAGGTGTCTTTCTTCCTGTGTCTCATACTCCGGTTCCTGAATCTACCGTTCCGGTTTCTTCTACTTCATTACCTCCAGTTTCAAGTCTTCCTGACGTCTTACCTTTCCCATCGGTTCCTACTTCCAGTATCGTACCTCAATCTTCCGACTCACGACTGGCGCCTCAACCTAAAAAGTCTGCCTTACGACGGATACCTCGAAGTACCCCTCTTCAGGTTTGTTTTCCGGCTCAGCCCTGCACCTTTTCGAGATATGGCAGGCCCATTCGGGCACCTCAAAGGTATCCTTTGTGATCTGTCCTCTGACCCTGCCATCATCTCTAGGGGGAGTACTGTAGGGGTTCGCCCGTCGGCACTGACTTGTTGAGGTTGTTGGTTG
>JABUQX010044791.1:0-5000 GCA_015478945.1 Trachelipus rathkii
AATAATAATAATTAAAAAAAAGATAATAAAAAATTCAGAGCCTTATTACTTTTTTTTTATCTAAATTAAATTTTTTCATCAAACTAAACTTTACTAACTTTGCAATAAATTACTTCGCCTTCTAGGCCCAGGTTTGTTGTTCGTTTGAATTATCGTCTGACGAGATATAAGGGGGAATCAATATAAGAATGACATTAAAACATAGAAATCGCAACTTATCGTAAATTAATCGGCCCTCAGAAACTAGAACCAAATTGTATCAAACGATTTGACTACATTCGGAAATGCAGCTAAATCATTTTTTAAATTTTGGAAAAAATTAAAAGTTATAAATTTATGAATATTTTATTACATAATTAATGCGTCAAATTCTTTTTATATAAATGTTTAATATTCATGTACGTCCTAAGCTTTCTTTTTACTTTTCAAACTTTGATTTGAAACAAGGAAGTTGATTGGTTAATTGAAACAAAAACGACGTTTGGTTCCTAAAAAAAAAATGCATCAAAAATACGAAAATGAAAATTTTTTCAATGAAATTCAATGGTTCAACAATCATTTATCTCATAATATATACTATTAAATTATATATATATATTATATATATATTTATAGTTATAAAAAAAATATAATGTTTTTACATTAAATATATATATTATATATATATATATATATATATATATATATATAATATATATAAGGTTAGTAGTTAGTTTATTTTTTTAGATTATACAATTAGATTAAAAAGAATCAAACAGGTTGAAAAAAACGAAAAACAAAAAAAAACGTGGTTTTATATCGAAAAAACGGTTTAAAACGAGAAAAAACCGCTTTGATAAAAATGATCATCACTTTATATATATATTTATATATATATATATATAAGTGTGTGTTTTCTGGTTTAAGTCCTTATCTATCTAGAATATATATATATATATATATTATATAGATATATATATATATATATATATATATTAGTATATATATATATATTAGCCTTATATATATATATATATATATATATATATATATAGATAATATATATCTAAAATTATATAATATATAATTATAAATTATATAAATATATATATATAATATAAATAATATATATATTATTATATATATATATATATATTATATATATATATAATTATATTATATAGTAGTATCTGGACAGATTCGGCGATAAAATCCTTGAAACCCGGGAAATGACTTTCACTTTCACTTTTTCTGCGTATATATTTCTACCCGGGTAAGGTTTGCGTGGAAAGGAACGTAAAATAATTAAAAATAATAAATAAATAAATAAATAAATAAATAAATAAATAAATAAATAAGGGTGGATCGAAATATTTAAGGTATTATTGCCTAGGTTTATTTTTATTTTTTATTATTTGTTAAATATGTGTGTATAATTGTTGTTCAAAGCGATGACACCGCCCCGCAGTGGTACCACACCGTACCGCACCGCATCGCACCGCACCTCACCGTACCAATCATCAGATAGAGTTTGAGACATGGTATATCTCTCAAACTTGACACCCCGTTTAGGGGTGACGTAACCTCGTCGTTGACGAGGTTACGTGGCCATGCACCCCCGGAGGGGGGTGCTGGCCCCCAAACATTGAATATTGACGTAGAAGGTTGAAACTTGGTATACACCCTTCTTATAAGGTAACATCGACGCAGCCGAAGTTAAATGGCTTTGCACCTCTTAGAGGGGGTGCTGGCTCCCCTTCCAAGTAGGAAATGATCGTAGAGCGATGAAACTTGGTATACACTTTTTTTATAACGTATCCTCGGTACAGCTGAAGTTAAATGGCCGTGCACCCCCGGTGGGAGATGCTGGCCCACTCCAAGTAGGAAATGACCGTAGAATGACGAAACTCGGTATACACCGTTCTTATAAGGTGTCCTCAGTGCAGCCGAGGTAACGTGACGCTACGCCCATATGGGGATGGGGCTGTGCCCCAAATCCTTGGAAATTGACATAGAAGGATGAAATTTAAAGAGCACACAGAAGAAGGATAAATAGGACAGAAGTTACGTGCCACTACGCTCACATGGTGTTGGGGCTGAGTCATAAAACATTGAAAATTGACATAGAAGGATGAAATTTAAAGAGCACACAGAAGAAGAAGGATAAATAGGAAAGGAGGAAGAGCACGATGCTTGAGTTTACTCAAGGTCTTATTTCAAATATTAATATATTTTTTAAACTTTTTTATTTATTTTTTTTTAAATATTTTTTTTCAATTTATATGTTATTTTTGTTTTATTGTTTTTAAATTTTGTTTACTTAAAAAATATTATATACTTTTCATGCTTATAACGTAAAAGAATTTGCATTTATTAACATACCCTAAAGCGCAGTAAATCAGTAATCAAACACCCTTTAAATGCCTTCCCCCTCCCCCTCACCCGATCCTCCATCATGATCTACTTACGATTGTAAATTTGATTCAAGTTCATATTTCGGGTAATACATAACACAAAACTTTTATGCTGACGTTTTTCTAGTTTATTTTTGCTCACAGTTCAAATTCATGAATAGTTTATTAAAAAAACTTCTCTCATTTTGGCTTTATAATTCCATGTATAACGATAAAAGACTTTGCAGGTTTTACACATACCTAAAGCTTGTCAATCCGGTCAAACATCAAACCACCCCTGAACCCTACCCCTCTCCACCCTCAGACCCACAGACCGCCTACCTACCTTCCCAACTTCTACTAACTTGATTCTATTTGATCTATGTTCAAGCATCATTTTTCGGAATAAATATAAACAAAAAACAGTTTTTTAATACACTGATCAACGAATATATGCTAACATACCAAAGTTTTCACATTAATAAAGCTTAATAGCATCATCTGAACTAACAATATAATGCACAATGACAAAACCTACACACACCTTAAGCAAGGAATAATTAGTTTCGCTAACACGATTTAAGAAAATTCCAACACTTCAACAACAGTAAGGATAACCTAGATATAGGATAAAACGTACACCAATTCCAGCACGTATGGTCAAGGCCATATCTCTAACCATGATCAATGTTAATTGAATACATATAACATTGTAATATTTACAAAAATTTATCACAACAGCAAAGTTTTTTTTACATTAGCAGAGTAATATTAACAAAAAATTTATCATACCTTACCTAACTATCATAATTCCCAACGAATAATTGCAAACATAAACAAAGTTTTATCCCAAACATAACATAAAAATAAGTTCTTTGAATAAAAATATAGTAAGTGATAATAGTTTTACTGATCCAAAACAGTAAATCAGTAAATCAAACCACCAGCCAATCCCCTCTCCTCCCTCCCTCTCTCCCCTCCCCTGCCCACCCTTCCATGATCTATTGATTCTTTGATTCAGTCTTCATTTCGGAGTATCCATTTCGGATAAACGCATTAAAAATAGTTCTTTATATACTAACCAACGAATATTATGCTAACGTAACAAAAGTTTCACATTAATAAAGCTAACATTAGATTAATAACTTGAACTAGGAATATAATGTTACAAAGCGACAAACCTAACACACCATTACGCCTGAATAAACTACTAAATTAACAAAAGTTCCATACCTAACAACAGTTAAAGATAACTAAACACAGCGTACAAAACGGAACCTATTCACACTTATTTCAAGCATATCTCTAACATATCAATGTTCATTTTACATTAACTGGTAATATTTAACAAAATTTATCTTAACCTTACTAATTATCAGTTTGACCAACGAATATATGCTAACGAACAAAGTTTTTTACACATTGACACAGTAATATTAACAAAAAATTCATCATAACCTTACCTAACTATTTCATAATCCCCAACGAATAATTGCACATAACAAAGTTTTAACCAAACATAACAATAAAAAATAACAAGTTTTATCCAAAAAACATAAAACATAAAAATAAGTTTCTTTGAATAAAATCATAGTAAAGTTATAATAGTTTACTGATTTAAAGCAGTAAATCAATAAATCAGTAAAGTAAACCACCCACCCTCCACTTCCCCTCCCCACCCGCCTTCCATGATCTATTGATCTTACTGATTAAGCATATTTCGAGTATTCATTTCGGATAAGGCATAGCTAAAAATAAGTTTTCTTATATATACTAACCAACGATATACAGCTAACGACAACAAAGTTTTACACATTATTTGAGCTAACATAGCATACCTGAGCTAAGAATATAAGTACAACGACATACTAACACACCATACGCTCCGATAAACTACAACATGTACAAGTTCCATTACCTAACAACAGTAAGTAACTACACAGCTTACAAACGACTATTACCACTTTTTCAAGCATATCTCTACAATATCAATGTTCATTTTACATTAATATTGGTAATATTTAACAAAAAATTTATCATAACCGTATCTAATTATCATACTGACCAACGAATATTTGCTACGTAACAAAAGTTTTTACATTAACATAGTCAATTATTTAACAAAAATTCATCAATTAACCCTTACCAACTCTCATAATCCCCACGAATAATTGCAAACTATACAAAGTTTTTATCCAAACATCATAAAAATAACAAAGTTTTTATCCAAAATAAACATAAAAAATAAGTAAATAAAAAAAAATATCAGAGTTAAAGTGTAATAGTTTACTGATTTAAAGCAGTAAATCAATAATCAGTATATCAAACACCAGTCCCTTCCCACTCCCTCCCCACTCGCCCCGATCCATGATTTAATTGTGATTCAGGTCATATGTTCGAGTATCGGCCAGTGTTAACTTCGGGTGTACCGAGGATACATTATCAGAAGGGGTAACTCAAGCATTTCATCGTTCTATGATCATTTCCTACTTGGAGGGGGGCTAGTACCCCACTCTAGGGGGTGCAAGGTCATTTAACTTCGGCTGCGTCGAGGTTACCCCATAAGAAGGGTATATATCAAGTTTCAACCTTCTACGTCAATATTCAATGTTTGGGGGGCCAGCACCC
>JABUQX010044791.1:10000-15000 GCA_015478945.1 Trachelipus rathkii
TTAATGCAGGTAGAGATGGTATCGAAGTGAAAAGTATGATTGATTTTGTGTTGGTGAAAAAGGATATGTTAAGGTATGTGATGGATGTTAAATCAGTGAAGGGGCTGAGGATGGGAATATCTAATCATTAGGTTATTTCATGTAAAATTAAGTTAGGGGGGGGCATGGATGGAGAGGAAAGTTAAAAAACAGGAAGGAAGTTGGGGGAATTAAGAGTGATAAGTTAAATTAACAGGATTATAAGGAAAAATGTGTGAGAGCACTTGCTTACAAGTCAGTTGAATGTGAACAAGATGAAACTGAACAAATCTGGACACAAATGAAGGAAGCGTTTTTTAGTAGTGAAAGAAAAGTATGTGGGTGTGCTAAAGTAGGAAGTAAGAATGTCAATAGTGAGTGGCGGCATGAAGAGGTGATACAAGCGACTAAAAGTAAAAAATAGATGTGGTTTAATGGTCTAAAAGCCAATGATGAGGTTTCGAAAGAGAGATGTATGGAAATATATAAGCAGGAAAAAAGGGACTAAAAGTGGCATACGTAGGAGGAAAAGAAGGAGGTAAAGGAGCAGTTTGGAAGAAGGATGAATGGAGACTTACAAATGAATAGGAAACTGTTCTGGAAGAAATTACGAAAGGTTAATAAAAGGGTAAGGGGAATCTTTATTGAATAATTAATAGGGATGATGCTTTTGAGACTGATGAAATGGACATTGAGGAGAGTATGGAGGACACACTTCGAAAATCTGCCTAACATTAGCAGTAATGAAAAGGGGATAGTGAATGTGTGTGGGTTTAATGGTGTTTGAAAAAGTAGGTATTTTGGCGATGAAGTAATTAGTCGGGAGGTGGTAATAGTTAGAGTAAGAAAGTTGAAGAATGGTAAATCCGCAAGTATAGATGGAATTACTGGTGAAATGCTCAAGAGTGGAGGCGAAATTGTCCTTGACTGGATATGAAAGTTGTGTAACAATGCGTTGTGGAGGGTGTAATTCCGAAGGATTGGAGTAGAGCAGTGATAGTACACACATATAAGGGTATGGGAGATAAAGGGAACTGTGGAAACTATAGAGGAATTAGTCTATTGAGTGTCTTAGGGAAGATATATGCTGGTGTTTTGGTTGAAGGATTGTGGCGAGTGACTGAGAGGCTGATCGGCAAAGAACAAAGTGCATTTATAAATGGTAGTGAATGTGTAGATCAAGTTTTTACATTGAAGCAAATGAGTGAGAAAATGAGAGGGAAGATAAACAAATTGTATTTTGGTTTTATGGGCGGGCTTGCAATAGGCACAAAACAGGATTAATAGGGAAACTCTGTGACAGGTATTAGTGATATATAATGTTGATGGTAGGCTTCTGAATGGAATCAAAGGTGTGTATGTCGGTAATGAAACGTGTGTAAGAATAAGAGGAGTGGAGAGTGAATGGTTTAATATTAATTGTGGAGTTTGGCAGAGATGGGATGACTCCATGACTGTTTAACTTGCATATGGATGGGGTAATGAAAGAATAAAGTAGGGGTGCCATGGGAGGGTATTAAATGATGGAGAATGGAAAGAGTGTTTCGGTAAAAACTGCCTTATTGTATCGCTGATGATTTAGTTTTGTGTGGCGGATCTGAAAAAAATTTCAAAGGAATTTTAAAGGGGCTCAGCAGGGTGTATAAAAGGAGGGGTTTAAAGTACCATATAAATAAAAGTAAGGTGATGGTAGTAGGTGATGAGAATACACATTGTGAAGTTATGTTTGATGGTGAGCAATTAAAACAAGTATCTGAATTTAAATATTTATTCTATATGTTGGATGAAAAGGGGACGGACAATTCAGTGTAGTAAGAATGCTGAGAATGGTAGGAAGGTGGCTGGTTCAAGTAATTAAATCCTTGGTAAATGCAAAGGGACTAAGTCTTATGTGTGCTACAGTTCTGCATGAGGGTATTTTGTTACTGGTTTTAATATATAGTAGTGTTACTATGGTGTGGAATAAGAGGTATAGATCTTAAGGTGCAGTCTGCTCAGATTGAAAATAATAATCTTATGGGCGTGTTAGGTGCGAGCAGAATTGATAAAATGATGAATGAACGTGTTAGGGAGTTGTGTGGTGTGAAGAAATGCATGAATTAGTAACATAAATGAGAGTGTATTAAGAGTAGGTCATATGAAAAGGATTAGAAGATAGTTGGTTGGTTTCGGATGCATAGTGGTGAGTGTGCTGGAAATCGACCTACTGGGAGACCAAAGTAAAAGTGGATTGAGTCAGTAAACTGATGTCTGAAGGAAAAAAATGTGAGTTTAGGATAGGAGAGAGGAAAGGTGAATAATAAGAGTGAATGACGGTTTTTGAGGGGTCCGTTTTGGGTCTGTGGAGGGACAGTGGAGGCTGTCGCGGTTTTGAGAATCTAAGGTGGAATTTTTGCTGAGATGGACTCGCACATTAAGGGTTGAGGGAGGGGAGGTGTATCCCCATAACCCCCAACCCCCTTTCGACTTACGCCTATGTCGTCTACCTGAACTATTTGGTTTTCCTGTGTATGTGCACCCTCACCCCAATCTGGACCAATTAAAAGATAAGAGAGAAACTGATAATTATATAATATATATATATATTATATATATATATATAATATTATATATATATATATGATATAAACATATTATAATTATATATATAAGTATATCTACTAATATTAATATAGAATATATAAATAATTTATATAAATTTACCATCTATATATAATAATATATTATAATATCTATATATATTAATATAATATATATATATATAATATTAATATATAATAATATATATACTATATCTATATATATATATATATAATACAGTATACCATAATGGAATCATTCTAATTATCATTAAATATATTGACGGTCAAAGAACCTTTTATTTGTATTTGTATCACGCTCAAACATGGAACAATATAAACATGCTAAATTAATACTGCACTGAAGGGAAAGTAGTAATTAAATGTTATATATATATATATTATATATATATAATAATATTATATATTATATTATTATAATTATATATATTATATATATATAGTAATATATATATATATATAATATATAAAAGGTATAAATATATATATATATATATATTTATTATATATATATATATATAATAAATATATATATAACTATATATATATATATAAATATAATATAATTGCACTACTGGAGTGACCCGACAATTGCCTATCGGTATTTCAGATGAATAATAATAATAATAATAATAATAATAATAATAATAATAATAATAATAATAATAATAATAATAATAATAATAATAATAATAATAATAATAATAATAATAATAATAATTAATTATTATTATTATTATTATTATTGATTGCACTCTGCTCTGCAGTAAAGATTCCCTAAAGATTTTTAATGTAAAGTTATCCACAAATCAAAATCTTAAAATCCAGCTAAAGGAATATTTATACTTGCTTTTACATTTATTTACATCCTCAAATTTCAAACTTTAATTTTTGCTATATAAAATCTCAAATGGTCACATGGTGTAAACAAATGATCAAAGGAATAATAAATACCCTAGTACTAATAATAATAATATAATAATAATAATATCAATTTTAGTAAGAAGTTTTCAACTTTATTTTATGACAATTAATTAAGAACCTTTGTAAGTGAATCATAAATGTTTAAAAATAAAATACATAAATCCAGTGTAAATTTCTAAAAATTTAACTTTCTCTTCTCTTTCTCTAATCTTCTCTCTCTCTCTCTCTCTCTCCTTCTCTCTCTCTCCTCCTCTCTCTCTCTCTCTCTATATATATATATTATATATATATATATATATATATATATATTATATATTATATATATATAATATATATATATATATATATATATATAATATATCTATAATATTTATATATAATAATATAGTTTATAATAAAAAATATAGAAAATATATAAAGCGACTATATATATATTCTTTATGAGATAGATAAAGTATATATACTATAATATATATATAATTATATTATATATATATATATATATATATATATAATATATATACTATGTAGGCGACTCCCCATTACTCGGCTTAGCTCAATGATAGCACGAAGTAACAATTAGATTAACGATAATTCTTTACAAATACACATAATGCTACGATAAAATCTCTCATTTTCCTTGCAAAAATTGCCAATGAATAAAAATACCTTACATAATAAAATAAAAAGTATTATGTAAAATTGAAACAAAAAGTGTAATAAGAATCATCGCGTATCACTAATGCTATTTTTCAATCCATTAAAAAATGCAACTATTCGTGCCCAAATCGAATAGCGGTAGATTGTGACGTGAGAATTTTTCCTATTAAATTGTGTATATTGTTGCTTGGCAGCTACTTTTTGATGATGCATTCTCTTTATGTATTAATAGGGAGGGACTAAAAAAAAATTTATTTAAAACTTTATTACAATGTTTAATTTATTTGAGTTTGTAGATATGGAAAGTATACTCTGTACTATAATAATATATATAATATATATATATATATAATATATATATATATATATATTAGAGAGATGAGAGAGAGAGATGAGAGAGGAGACGAAGTAGCTAAAATTGCTGGAGTCGCCGCTGAGTATATATATTATATTATAGTACTATATATATATATATATAAATATATATATATATAATATATATAATAATATATATATATATAAATTATATAATATATATATATATCATATATATATACTGAACGTAAGGCCAGATTTCATTCAAACGGGGCATAGGTTGAGTGATAGTTATAATATTATTATATATATATATATTATATATAATATATATAAATATAATATATATATATATAATATATATATATATATATCATATATATATAATACTATATATCTATATATATATAATATAATAATATATATATATTATATATATAATATATAAATATATAATTATCTATAAATATTATATATTAATTA
>JABUQX010044791.1:17500-26775 GCA_015478945.1 Trachelipus rathkii
ATAAATATATATTATATTTATATATATATATATATATATATAAAAATAATAATAATAATAATAATAATAATAATAATAATAATAATAATAATAATAATAATAATAATAATAATAATAATAATAATAATAATAATATAATAATAATTAATCAAAAAATTCAAAGTAAAAAGAAGGAAGAATTCAGAGAACTAGGAGTGGGGGATGGCTACATCGTTGGTGAGGAGTTCCGGGGGGAGATGGCAGAGCGAAGCGAGTCCCACGGCCAAGCCGTAAACCTCCGGCACCTATTCATCGTTGCGATTTACTATTAGAGCATTGTTTAGAATTTAAAAATTTCTATTAAATTTTTTTTGGGAAACCAAAATATGACATTCGCAGATGTCAAAATTTCACTAGGCATTCTTTAGGTGAAATTGTGTTGGTTCAAATGGAATTCCAGAAGCCTTTCCAAATTAACACATTATAATAACAGAGCTTTATACATTTTAATTTCTTATTTTTAACCTTTTTTTTTCTTACATCTATTATTATTATCATAGAAACAAAAATAAATTTTGCATTCTCCTACCAAAATATTGCTAGTATTTATCAAAATAACTAACATCTCAATCAGGCACCTTATTTGCACATGTTCCTTCAAATTTTTTTTTTTGCAAATTTAGAAATGTGAATGAAAAATGGGCAGGCTCAAACCAAAAAGTATATAGATGTATGAAATATTTTTTAATATTAAATTTAAAAAAATCCGTTTCTTTCACGAAATTTTGTGAAGCACTTTCAGTAACTTCGATAACTTTTATTAATTAAATTAAGATCGAACTGTCACCGCAATGTAAGTCGCTATAAAGTTTGAGAGAAACTCTTGCATTGACACCATAATGTAATCTTTATATGTAAATTTCCTATCTGAAAACCCCTTGATATTGAGAGTATATATATATATATATATATAATATATATATATATTATATATATAATATATATATTAATATATAATACTATAATATATATAATTATAATATTATATATATTATATATATACTATATATATAGAATAATTTCCTATATATATATATATTATATATATAATATACACATATATTATATATATATATTATACTAATAAAAAAACACATAAATTTAAATAAATGTCATAGCTATATGTAATATAATATATATATATATACTATATATATATATATATATATTATATATATATTCATATATATATATATATATATATATATATTATATAATATAATATAATATATATATATATATAATATATATTATATTATATTATATAATATATATATATATATATATATATATATATATATTCATAATATAATTATAATATAATATTATTATATATATAATAATATAATATATTATAATATAATATAATATATATATATATATATTATAATAATACTTATATATTAATATATATTTATATATATATATTAATATATTATATATATCATATATATATATAATATATATATATATATATATATATATATATATATATATATAGTTATTATTATATATATAATTTCGAGTAGTAAGTAGTACACAGTCCGTACTAAAATGTTTGATAATAAATACCAATGTTTCTTTTATTTATTTTCTCACAAAATTAGACGAACTCATTTTCCTCTAAAATATTGCAGTTTCAATATTCTCACCTGTATCACACAGTGTTGTCTATTTTTTTCCATCCCTCTTCTTCTCGTTATTCTCGACATTCTATGGAAGCCAAATATAAATATAATATAATAATTATATATATTATATATATATTATATATATATAATTAATATATAATATATATATTATATATATAATAATAATATAATTATATATATATTTATATATATATATATATAATATATATTAATATATATATATAATATATATATAATATAATTAATATATATACTAATATATATACTAATACACTATAAATATATATATAGTATATATATATATATATATATATTTAAATATATATATATATAAATATATATATATATATATAATATATAATAATATAATATATATAATATATATATATATATATAGTATAATTATCATATATATATATATATATATATATAATATATATTATATAATGCATAAAGAACATATATTTGATGTTCCTGATCTGTGGGATATATATAGTTTATCTATATATATATATATATATATATATATATAATATATATATAATAATATATATATATATATAATATTATATTATATATCGCAAATCAAGTATGATAAATCTTTCTGGTAAAATATAATGTTGACATAGTTAATTAAAAATATTAATGATATTCTAAATTTACAAAATTTATATTTCATGAATTATTTTATATGACCTTATAAAAAAGGCTCCTAAAAATTTTTTTTTCGAATAACTAAATTGACGCTAATTATCTTTACTAATTTAATCTTGTATATAAATTTCAAATGTCTCAAATAATGTTGGTAAAGATTGTGAAAGCTGGCAGCTCAAGAATTACTTCTACCGTAAATTTTATCTTTAGACTTTATTTTTCCAAACTTCGGTGTATTTACGGAGGAGGATAAGTGAGGATGCGAAGACAATAAAGAGCTGGTACTTGAGCTACTACTTATCTTAATTACTGTACTACGATCAATCGTTGTATGAGTATACAGAGAACACTTCTGACTCGGAGAATGCTGGTCCAAAGATATATTGATATAAGTTTGATTCGAAGCTGCTTCCTAAACTTACTGTTGATGCCAATGAATGCATCCTCGTCAGTTTATCCAAGATTCTGGTACTGACAGTAACAATACTAGTCTCATTGCATGCTCAATCTTGTATAGTCATCATCTATCTTTTCTCGAATGCACTAGATACTCATTGCCTGTGATATGAGAAGCTCATTTCTCGACCAGACCACCAAAATGTGATTGTTATCGTAATGAAGATACGTAGGGCCAGAACACTACTAATTACTCACATATAGTTCGTCCTCAGATAGAAATAATTTTGCGGCGAAATAGACTACTTCTTACGCACTAACTCGCAGTATAGTCCTAAAACAAAACCTGTTAATACCGCACACTCACCATAAAAAATCCAACCCCAAGGAATCTTACCATAGCTGTTAGAAAACGAAAAGCCATGTTAGTCTTTTCGAAAAAAAGCAGGGGTCGAAGCCCAGAGTAGAATTTCCATACTGAAGACATAACCCCTGTTGTCTAGGAAAAAATAATTATTGGAACGACAATATCTGCTAAAGGTCAAATTTCTTTCAATTCAACTTTCGGGGCATACTCAATTCAATAGTTCAGACTCCAAAGTAGAAATTTGCAAAAAAAAGAAAGCACCACAAATCAACCACACACACCCACAACACCAACAAAAAACAAAAACTACAAAAAACCATAAAAGAAAAACGGATTAAAAAACCAAAGCAAAAAGGATTAAACGTACCATAAGAACAAATTCGTCTACCAATTACCAAGTTCACACACTAACGCCTCAAAATAAGGAAAGCTATGATATCACTAACCGATAAAATTATATAACAGCACCTGATGCATAAATGTAAAAAAAAAACGTAACAACAACATGAAACTTAAAACAATTCAAATAATGAATTACAATACAGAAAAATGTCACACCCTAAACCTACGGTATACAGGTTCAGGCGATTGATAGAAAAACACCCAAAATGTGCTAGAAATATATAAGAAAATATACATGATACATTTCAATCTTACTCGAATCCTGCAGACAACAGTCACATAGAGATATCCATTACTCATTCTATCGTCAACCACCACAACCAACTTCGTAGAACAATAATGAGAAGAAAAATAATATATCAATCATATGGTTAACATGTGACCCCTAAGTGCATAAATAATAATATAGGGCGCTAGATATTATACAGTATTAAAAGAACACATAAGAAGATCTGTACCACAAAACTTTATAACGACAAAAAAAAAAAAATAGTCACTGACAATCGACTACGGGATAAGCTCGGAACTCCTACATCCCAGAGACAACTTTGCGCGATATAGAGTCCGCTAGACCAATCACCGAAAGTGTCATCCTACAGATCCAAACATGAAACCACTGAAGCAGTGGAAGAACTAGACCCAATACAACTCGCCACAAAAACACTAACTACATTCGCCAAGATGAAAAAACACCAATATATAAAACTAACCCTAAATCGCAAAAAATAATGGGCACCTGAAACAGATGCCTAAGGCCACCGCTTATATCATGATCAAAAGAATAATTTACTAGAATCACAAGAGCTCCAATCAATACAACGATACTATAACAAGTAGATGCTCTGACAAACGTAACTAGAGTTATATAAACAAGAGAAGATGAGAAGCATGCGCTCCTCATGCTAAGACACGCCATACCTCCTACACATCATAGATAACACGACTTAGATACATATCAAAATGACTACAAATTGACACACTGCACTGGTCTCTAATTATCATACATTTCTACATCCACAATCATCAATTCTTACTTTAAAATCAACTCTATTTAACTATATTTTACGAAAATCCTCTCTAGATAATGTCATGCTTTGTCTGTTACGGAAGACAAAATAAAGCTCTCTGCAGCATTGATACAATAATGTTGCAGATGGTGTAGTGATTATAAAAATTATA
Source organism: Trachelipus rathkii (assembly GCA_015478945.1). Taxonomy (NCBI): domain Eukaryota; kingdom Metazoa; phylum Arthropoda; class Malacostraca; order Isopoda; family Trachelipodidae; genus Trachelipus; species Trachelipus rathkii. Next base: position 22,190 of record JABUQX010044791.1, read on the forward strand.
GAGTTATGTCTACTCTCCTTACTTAAATGGATTTAACTTAAAGCAAACTAATACTAGTGTTACTGAAGCCTAATATAATGAAATATGATAATGTCATCTTTCACTATCGTAATGGTAAAACTATTGAAATGGTTACTAGTCTCTTTTCCGAGGTTGATAATGATAATATATCATGTTACCTTTAATATTCTCTCGTATCTGAAAAAACTTAAAAACACTAATCGAGAATTACCGCGATATGATACGCAAATCTGAGCTTTCTCCTATCCTTTCTTTGCGAGCTCATCAAATAATTCTACTCTAATATGTATATTAAGCATAACCAACTATATATAGATAAGAATCTCTTAAAACTAAACAAGGCCACTCAAAATAGGCAAATATTCACGAATCTCTAGGAAGATAGACAAATAACAGCACCTTAAGCTAAACCTCATATAAAAAATCCGATTAAGCGCACATGAAAAGCGAAAGAACACAACGGAGAAATATCTACTTCAGTCAACATACTATAAATTCGATTTTGATTCCATCCTCCTTTATTGCCATAAACACCAAACGATCTCCGGCCAGCATTACAACAACCTCAACGACGTCATAACCAATATAAAGAAATGACCCACACATATACAGAAAACAAAGACTGAATAAAGCGAACAAACATAAGATACATAACAATAAATAATAATAACTTATACCACAGCAACCAACTCACAATATATATAACATATATATAATTAATTACATAAACATAATATTACTCACTATAAGAATCATTCAAAATACTACAATATATATATAATACATATAAATAAACAATAATATATAATATATAATAATACTCAATTAACTAATACTTACTATTATTATACTAAAAAAACCGGTAACATAAAAAGCTAATATTTTATATTCCAACCAATTTAAGAATCAAGCGAGGATTAAACGGGTATATTCTAACCTGAAACATTCGCTCGCATTAACCCATGAACGACTTTCAAACACAAAAATTATTACCCAAGAGTTAAGGAATATACATTATTTATGATATAGAAAGGTTAAAATAAATACACACAAATCTCAAAATAAATATACCTACATCGCAAAATCGTAACGAGGATAAAAAGGAAAAAAAGGTGTGAGTGTGAACCTAGACCTCCCAGTTGATTGTTCTTTCACATCTGCTGGTCACGGACCTCAGTTCTTGTATTACACTGCTACATGCTTTGCACTCAACTAGATATCTTATATCTTAGGACTCACTCGTATGCGGTCTACCTGACCCACCACGAAATCTTAGATAAGTTTGTTCCAAACACTATATAATACTAAATAGAATAATAAAAGAGTCACCGTTACTACTGAACTCCAAAGTTGATATGATTCACATTATACTAAAGTCGCTAAAACGTACCCCACCAATGTAGGTATCGCGAAACGCATATAATAAAAAAAAACTCACACTATTTACTCCTCACTACTAATACACCATTAGTTATAAATTGTATCTATAATTAATAATTGGGGTTCAACACTGACTCTCAAACACTCAGTTGCTATACATCAGTAATTATATCAATTGAATACTATGTCATATACTAGTTTTATTTGTTTCTATTTATTTCATTATATAATTTCATAGGGTCAGGTTACGAATATCACCTCATTAATCTTACCATATAATTAAATTAAACTCGCATGGTGATTAACAATCTCTTCCCATCATATTGACTCCATTACAGTAAATATTCATGTGAGTAAATAGGTTGGAGTTACACGAACTATTATGACGCAACTTAATTAGTGCCAAAGATGAACGCCTGCACTCGACTTACATATTAGAGCTAATATATTGTGTGCCGATCGACACTCCGCAGTGCAACGACATCTCTAAACTCCTAGTGTAAACAATAAACTAGGTTAGCAAACAGTACATTACTCCATATCTCTCCCTACAGCACATCTCTTGCCATCTGATTCATCATTCAGCCTGGGCATCTCTGCCTCTCGAACTACTAAATTATATAACCACTAAACAACTTTATACCTCATACATAGATATCTAATATATATAACTCAATAAACCTCAACTGATACATAACTAACCAATCACTATTATATTAATAAATAAATAAATAATCATAATAAATATATCATATATATTAATATATTATAAATATTAATACATATATATAATTATTAATCTTGATATAATACCTAATATAAATAAAATAAATTATATATATATTATAAGGCTGCACGACAGGGGGTCAGGGGAGTAATATATTACACCCCACACATTACAGCCAAGAAATTATATTTACCATTCAAAAAATTTTTGCGTTCCTTAAACGTCTCAAAATAACAATATAATAAATAGATAAAATAAATTAATAATAATAATGAAAATAAATTATATAATAAATTAAAAAAATAGATTAAATACTAAAAAAGAAACAATAAAATAAAATATAGTATAATTATTAATGGAAACATTGAGCGCAGACATAATCCTCTGTGGTTCTCCCCGTAACGATTTCTATAATAAAGTACCTCAAAGTGAGTACGTGTTCCTTAAAATATAAACATATCGTGAGTATAATACAATCAAAATAATTTAGCACAGGTGAACCTAAAATGTTAAAGTGAGTTCATAAGTTTTGAGCAATGATCAACGTCTCAACATTGCATAGGCACTCCATTACACAACATTAAGATAAATAAACATCTATTAATAAATGACCTAAAAAAGTTAAAGGAATAATGCATGGATGTTATAAATAAGTACATTCCAAAAAGAAACAATGAAGGACCTGTCAATCGTTAATCCTGTGGGTGTAATGACATCTGGCCTATTCATTGCATCAGCATAAATTTTACTAATTATTTACCTCAATTCTATCATCTAAAATCTAAATCTCTCTCAATTCTCATAAATCCCAACCTAAGTCTCGATCGTTAAGATTGCTTCTCTACTGATCCATTCAGTGAACTTATGAGACAGTTGACCTATTCGGGCGATGAGAGGGGGGGAAAATTACTCGTTCTCCTTTATCACCTCGATAATTTCATCAAGCTAGAAATCTTGATTTAAGGGATACTCTTCGACGAGTGCATAGACGAGGCATTTCAAGCACAGGAAAAAGGTGTTCCCCCAAGGTCATTCCAATTATGAGTTCTTTATAATTATAATTTTACTAGACATCAAATCTATTTAACATTCTCTAGCAACTTCGTACCAATTACTGCGACAATATCCTCCTCTTATTCGATCTTGAGAAATTCAATATGTCAGTTGGCTAATTCTTTAACTCAATACCAACTGAAAAGCTTAATCTCTATCGGGACCCTCGTCTAACTATATATCTCTATGTCTCAAAACTCACTACACGCACTCTTCCCTAATAGTTGGAAACAAGCCATCAAACAAATGTCCAACCTTACCTTGCTAATAAAATAGGAGACCGGACATCACTGGTATCCTATAAAAATCCATAAATTATAACTATCAGCCGTCCTAGAATAAGACTCTCACTTGCTATTCTATCTTTAAGATCCTTTTTAGAAAACCAGGCGTTTCATCAACTCACTTCTTAGGAAATCAATCTGCGCAAAGCTCATTTCCGATCGACCAGTTACGGCTCTCGTTGCACGGAGTCTACTGGCGATATTACATTGCCTGATCAAACCGGATTTTATGGTTTTTCGCTCTTAGGAACTAGGGATGACTTGCGTTGGTAGCGGCTTGACATTATCCAACCAAGCATTTGACCCATGAAGATATGGCATGCGATTTCACTGAATCTCCAAGGCTCCCCTTCCTTTGAGCCAGGCTCTTCTACCTCCTCTCTTATATGGCCTTCACTTATGTCTAGACTTTCTTTTCAATCGCTCCCCCTCCAACTATCAGCTATTGTGATGGGGCGACTCTCTTACAATTTCATACTGTCCAAATTAAATGGTGTTCCCTTGCAAGTCTCCTTACATCTCCTACTTTAATGTTTCCTACTTTTCAATCTCAATGAGTATTCTCACACTGCACCTCTAAACTCATATTCCACTCGTATATCCGATGACCCTCGAACCCATTCATTCTATATAACTCATATCCAATTCTACTCCCCTCTTTTAATTCTAGAATTGCCTCTCGTTTCAATCTTTCTGATTTTATTCTCGCTGATCGGTTAGAAATAACTTTGTGAAATTCAATTCTTTAAAAACCAACTTTCTACAAATCTCCCTGCTCCAAAATACCTTCTAACTATCCTATATACTTCTTTCGAAGGTTCTGTCGTCTCTCCTCCTTTTTTGACAATATAAACATCCTTGGCACCCCTTAACATGACACAAAAAAAATATCTTGGACAACCTTCCACAATCACCAACGTTGCGAAGGGCCCACACACGGCCCCTCAAAGAACTGGACAGTTCTAGTAATCTAGACTGTGCGTACTCCTTCTTCCTTTCTCCTTCTGTTGCTGCCACGCCTCTACACAAAGGTCTCATTCGCCCATGTATGTAGTACTGCTCTTATATCTCTCATATCTAGGAGGGCTCTGATTTCACCCTGCATTTTGGACAGGGTCGCA